>KQ999892.1:42046-55158 GCA_001598015.1 Dorcoceras hygrometricum | reverse complement strand
CTTTCGACCTCTTTTTGATTCCCACAAAAAGGGAGAGAATTGTTAGATTTTGCATTTATTATTTAAGGTTTTGTGTAAATCAAAAAGGGAGAGATTGATGGATCTGTGTAAACAGATCCTGATTAAGTTTTGAATTACACAAAACCTGTTATTGTGTTACTAATGTTTCTACTTAGTATACAGATGTTAGCTGGTAATACAACAAGATAAGTATCGAAGAAGACTGTTAAGTAGAGTCTGTCCAGTCGCAAAGAAGTTGAAGAAATCCAGACGCAGTAGATAAAGAAAAGCAGACGTCGAAGTGTAAAGATATTACCAGACGTTGTGCTGCAAAAGATGAACCAGTCGCTGGTCTTGCTAATTCAGTAGTTGCGAAGCAAAAACCAGATGTTGCGCCAAGGAAATGTAACCAGACGTTGGCTAAATAAAGTTGATATCAGTCGAGAAGGTCATCACAATCAGCAGTGAGCTATAGTACAACCAGTCGATGGTACTTGAAGTTAGCGATAGCAAAACGATGTCATTTGGATAAATGGATACAACAGCGTTTTGCCTTCGCGCTAAGGTTCAGTCGATGTATTTTGCGATGGTAATAACCAGCAGGTAGCTACAGTAGTTTGTACATACAGACGAGAGCTACAGTAGTTTGTTCATCCAATCACAAGCTACAGTACATCCAGACGAGAACTACAGTAGTTTGTACACCCAGACTCAAGCTACAGTGATCCAGTCACAAGCACTTCAAGACCAACGTCTGGACAACCAGCTGGTTGCAAGCATATCTTCACCAGCTGGTCAACCAGTTGCTAGCTCATCTAGACCACCAGCTGATGTACCAGTCGCAAGCTACAGTGATCCAGGCGCAAGCTACAGTGAATCAGAAGTAGCGCAAAGAAATTGAATAGATGAATTCAGCAGTAGCGCAAAGACAGAAGAAATCAGCTGTTGCGATTAAGATATCAGCAGAAGATCAACAGAAGCTAACAGTTGTTGAAGAAAGGCAAAAGTTGATAACAGACGTTGATCATTTTCAAGCGAAGCAGTTGACGAATTATATTATAAAGATTTACTAAAGCTGGATGTCAACTGCTGAGCCTAGTTCAAGTGTTGAAGATGACAAAAAATCCTGCAAAAGAAAGGACACAAGGACAACTCCCTGTCGATACTTTACAGAACATATTTCAAACGGGAAGAATTTGTATCCAACGGATTGAATTTAAACAGAGGCTATTTAAGGGAGAAGATTTGAAGAAAGAAGATGATGATTTCGTGAGGATTCAAAATACAGAGGGAATAAATACTGGAGACGAAGCAGTAGATCGCCATTAGAGAAGAGCGCATAACGAGCGTCTACTGCTGAGTCTCAATCAGCTTTTGTAGAGCATTTTCCTAGTGTGTGAGATTTATTCATTCGAGAGTTGTGCTTACACTGTAAATCTCACACGCACAGAGATTCGTTCACATTCATTGTATAGTGAATGAATCTCAAACCCAATACAAAATCAGATCCCGTCCAAGCACGACGACGTTAAACTCTGTGTCTGTAGCCTTTCTCACATAGGCGTAAAACAAGTGAGTGACAACCGAGGGCTGGTGGAGTCTAGGAGTTCTCGCAGCTGCTGGTTGCGGGATCGGGTCTGTACACGATGTGTAGATCAAATCTTCTAGTGGAACCTTCCGAGGAGGAAGAAGGGGAGACGTAGGATATTGATGTCCGAACTTCCATAAATAAATAAGATGTGTATTGTATTCTTTATCATTTACAGTTCCTCATATGCACTTATTTAGCACGCACGCATACACAGTTAGCACACACGCACAGTTAAACATATTTTTAACAGAAATCAGTTTGCATCGTTTTAAAATTAGGATTCAGTTCTGGTATTTACCGCATGATTTTATTTCATACCAGATATGTCTCCGGTGCTCTGTTTTAATGTTCAAGAACCAGAGGTATTGCACCTCATTATAGCAGCGCAAAATTTTCAATGAACAATAGCAGCGCTGTTAATTCCTATTTTTCGGTCCTAACAAGTGGTATCAGAGCAGGTTGTTTTTGAACGAGCACTCATTTTAAACGCATGTGCTATGTGTTTAAAATGTTTTAAATGTTTTTCGAGAAGTTCATATTATGAAGGCCAGATGAAAATGATTTGTTTTATATATAGAACTGTTTTTTCTTGATGAACTGTCACGGAATGCGTGAGTTCCGTGCGGATGCCAAGATCCTATTTTGGTTGGGCTATAAGTTCACCTGGAGCGAGGCTCGGTGACAGCACATGGGACGAAATAGGAGAAATGAAAATCTGAGCTTCAGTTGTCACATTTTCTTTCTGGTTCTTAATCGAGCTTATATTATAAAATATAGGGAGAGTTATTATTAATCTCTCGTCTGCATATTATAAGCTAAAACAGAAGCACACTTTCAGCTCTTTCAAAATCATATCATTCATACATACGGTTCTTCCCAAAATCTGTTTTTGTTTGCAAATTTATCACGTTGTTTTTGTTGTGACAGTGTAGGAAGAGCTTTGATTTAAATTTCAGGAAGACCAGCTTTCGACCTCTTTTTGATTCCCACAAAAAGGGAGAGAATTGTTAGATCATGCATTTATTACTTAAGGTTTTGTGTAAATCAAAAAGGGAGAGATTGATGGATCTGTGTAAAGAGATCCTGATTAAGTTTTGAATTACATAAAACCTTTATTGTGTTACCAATGTTTCTACTTAGTATACAGATGTTAGCTGGTAATACAACAAGATAAGTATCGAAGAAGACTGTTAAGTAGAGTCTGTCCAGTCTCAAAGAAGTTGAAGAAATCCAGACGCAGTAGATAAAGAAAAGTAGACGTCGAAGTGTAAAGAGATTAACCAGACGTTGTGCTGCAAAAGATGAATCAGTCGCTGGTCTTGCTAATTCAGTAGTTGCG
Source organism: Dorcoceras hygrometricum (assembly GCA_001598015.1). Taxonomy (NCBI): domain Eukaryota; kingdom Viridiplantae; phylum Streptophyta; class Magnoliopsida; order Lamiales; family Gesneriaceae; genus Dorcoceras; species Dorcoceras hygrometricum. Next base: position 52,228 of record KQ999892.1, on the reverse strand, counting down.
AAGCAAAAACCAGATGTTGCGCTAAGGAAATGTAACCAGACGTTGGCTAAATAAAGTTGATATCAGTCGAGAAGATAAGAGGCAAAGTGAAGTCTGGAACGATAAGAACCAGTTGGAGCGCTAAGCGAAGATGACGTCAGCAGAATCAGTAGATGGATTAGCGATGATGACGTCAGCAGTGATGTCATCACAATCAACAGTGAGCTATAGTACAACCAGTCGATGGTACTTGAAGTTAGCGATAGCAAAACGATATCGTTTGGATAAATGGATACGAAAGAGTTTTGCCTTCGCGCTAAGGTTCAGTCGATGGATTTCGCGATGGTAATAACCAGCAGGTAGCTACAGTAGTTTGTTCATCCAGTCGCAAGCTACAGTACATCCAGACGAGAACTACAGTAGTTTGTACACCCAGACGCAAGCTACAGTGACCCAGTCGCAAGCACTTCAAGACCAACGTCTGGACAACCAGCTGCAAGCATATCTTCACCAGCTGGTCAACCAGTCGCTAGCACATCTAGACCACCAGTTGATGTACCAGTCGCAAGCTACAGTGATCCAAGCGCAAGCTACGGTGAATCAGAAGTAGCGCAAAGAAATTGAATAGATGAATTCAGCAGTAGCGCAAAGACAGAAGAAATCAGCTGTTGCGATTAAGATATCAGCAGAAGATCAACAGAAGCTAACAGTTGTTGAAGAAAGGCAAAAGTTGATAACAGACGTTGATCAGGTTCAAGCAAAGCAGTTGACAAATTATATTATGAAGATTTACTAAAGCTGGATGTCAACTGCTGAGCCTAGTTCAAGTGTTGAAGACGACAAAAAGCCTGCAAAAGAAAGGACACAAGGACAACTCCCTGTCGATACTTTACAGAACATATTTCAAACGGGAAGAATTTGTGTCCAACGGATTGAATTTAAACAGAGGCTATTTAAGGGAGAAGATTTGAAGAAAGAAGATGATGATTTCGTGAGGATTCAAAATACAGAGGGAAGAAATACTGGAGACGAAGCAGTAGACCGCCATTAGAGAAGAGCGCATAACGAGCGTCTACTGCTGAGTCTCAATCAGATTTTGTAGAGCATTTCCCTAGTGTGTGAGATTTATTCATTCGAGAGTTGTGCTTACACTGTAAATCTCACACACACAGAGATTCAGTCACATTCATTGTATAGTGAATGAATCTCAAACCCAATACAAAATCAGATCCCGTCCAAGCACGACGACGTTAAACTCTGTGTCTGTAGCCTTTCTCACATAGACGTAAAACAAGTGAGTGACAACCGAGGGCTGGTGGAGTCTAGGAGTTCTCGCAGCTGCTGGTTGCGGGATCGGGTCTGTACACGATGTGTAGATCAAATCTTCTAGTGGAACCTTCCGAGGAGGAAGAAGGGGAGACGTAGGACATTGATGTCCGAACTTCCATAAACAAATAAGCTGTGTATTGTATTCTTTATCATTTACAGTTCCGCATATGCACTTATTTAGCACGCACGCATACACAGTTAGCACACATGCACAGTTAAACAGAAATCTGTTTGCATCGTTTTAAAATTAGGATTCAGTTCTGGTGTTTTCCGCATGATTTTATTTCATACCAGATCTGTCTCCGGTGCTCTGTTTTAATGTTCAAGAACCAGAGGTATTGCACCTCATTATAGCAGCAAAAAATTTTCAATGAACAATAGCAGCGCTGTTAAGTCCTATTTTCGGTCCTAACAAGTGGTATCAGAGCAGGTTGTTTTTGAACGAGCACTCATTTTAAACGCATGTGCTATGTTTTTAAATGTTTTAAATGTTTTTCGAGAAGTTCATATTATGAAGGCCAGATGAAAATGATTTGTTTTATATATAGAACTGTTTTCTCTTGATGAACTGTCATGGAATGCGCGAGTTCCGTGCGGATGCCAAGATCCTATTTCGGTTGGGCTATAAGTTCACCTGGAGCGAGGCTCGGTGACAGTACATGGGACGAAATAGGATAAATGAAAATCTGAGCTTCAGTTGTCACATTTTCTTTCTGGTTCTTCATCTGTGAGTAACTCAGTAGCACATTTTCTATTTTGAAAGAAAATATTTTCGTATGCTCTGATAGCTTTTCAAACTTTCTGCGGAATTTCAGCTGATGCTTCAGTGAGAAGTTCATATTATGAAGGCCAGATGAAAATGATTTGTTTTATATATAGAACTGTTTTCTCTTGATGAACTGTCATGGAATGCGCGAGTTCCGTGCGGATGCCAAGATCCTATTTCGGTTGGGCTATAAGTTCACCTGGAGCGAGGCTCGGTGACAGTACATGGGACGAAATAGGATAAATGAAAATCTGAGCTTCAGTTGTCACATTTTCTTTCTGGTTCTTCATCTGTGAGTAACTCAGTAGCACATTTTCTATTTTGAAAGAAAATATTTTCGTATGCTCTGATAGCTTTTCAAACTTTCTGCGGAATTTCAGCTGATGCTTCATTTTTTTTTAAATGATTTGAGCTTATATTATAAAAGATAGGGAGAGTTATTATTAATCTCTCGTCTGCATATTATAAGCTAAAACAGAAGCACACTTTCAGCTCTTTCAAAATCATATCGTTCATACATACGGTTCTTCCCAAAATCTGTTTTTGTTTGCAAATTTAAAATTCCTGCTGTCACGTTGTTTTTGTTGTGACAGTGTAGGGAGAGCTTTGATTTAAATTTCAGGAAGACCAGCTTTCGACCTCTTTTTGATTCCCACAAAAAGGGAGAGAATTGTTAGATCATGCATTTATTACTTAAGGTTTTGTGTAAATCAAAAAGGGAGAGATTGATGGATCTGTGTAAACAGATCCTGATTAAGTTTTGAATTACACAAAACCTTTATTGTGTTACTAATGTTTCTACTTAGTATACAGATGTTAGCTGGTAATACAACAAGATAAGTATCGAAGAAGACTGTTAAGTAGAGTCTGTCCAGTCGCAAAGAAGTTGAAGAAATCCAGACGCAGTAGATAAAGAAAAGCAGACGTCGAAGTGTAAAGAGATTAACCAGACGTTGTGCTGCAAAAGATGAACCAGTCGCTGGTCTTGCTAATTCAGTAGTTGCGAAGCAAAAACCAGATGTTGCGCTAAGGAAATGTAACCAGACGTTGGCTAAATAAAGTTGATATCGGTCGAGAAGATAAGAGGCAAAGTGTAGTCTGGAACGATAAGAACCAGCTGGAGCGCTAAGCGAAGATGACGTCAGCAGAATCAGTAGATGGATCAGCGATGATGATGTCAGCAGTGATGTCATCACAATCAGCAGTGAGCTATAGTACAACCAGTCGATGGTACTTGAAGTTAGCGATAGCAAAACGATGTCGTTTGGATAAATGGATACGACAGCGTTTTGCCTTTGCGCTAAGGTTCAGTCGATGGATTTTGCGATGGTAATAACCAGCAGGTAGCTACAGTAGTTTGTACATCCAGACGAGAGCTACAGTAGTTTGTTCATCCAGTCGCAAGCTACAGTACATCCAGACGAGAACTACAGTAGTTTGTACACCCAGACGCAAGCTACAGTGATCCAGTCGCAAGCACTTCAAGACCAACGTCTGGACAACCAGCTGCAAGCATATCTTCACCAGCTGGTCAACCAGTCGCTAGCACATCTAGACCACTAGCTGATGTACCAGTCGCAAGCTACAGTGATCCAGGCGCAAGCTACGGTGAATCAGAAGTAGCGCAAAGAAATTGAATAGATGAATTCAGCAGTAGCGCAAAGACAGAAGAAATCAGCTGTTGCGATTCAGATATCAGCAGAAGATCAACAGAATTCAACAACTTAGCTAACAGTTGTTGAAGAAAGGCAAAAGCTGATAACAGACGTTGATCGGGTTCAAGCGAAGCAGTTGACGAATTATATTATGAATATTTACTAAAGCTGGATGTCAACTGTTGAGCCTAGTTCAAGTGTTGAAGACGACAAAAAGCCTGCAAAAGAAAGGACACAAGGACAACTCCCTGTCGGTACTTTACAGAACATATTTCAAACGGGAAGAAGTTGTGTCCAACGGATTGAATTTAAACAGAGGCTATTTAAGGGAGAAGATTTGAAGAAAGAAGATGATGATTTTGTGAGGATTCAAGATACAGAGGGAAGAAATACTGGAGACGAAGCAGTAGACCGCCATTAGAGAGGAGCGCATAACGAGTGTCTACTGCTGAGTCTCAATCAGCTTTTGTAGAGCATTTTCCTAGTGTGTGAGATTTATTCATTCGAGAGTTGTGCTTACACTGTAAATCTCACACACAGAGATTCATTCACATTCATTGTATAGTGAATGAATCTCAAACCCAATACAAAATCAGATCCCGTCCAAGCACGACGACGTTAAACTCTGTGTGTGTAGCCTTTCTCACATAGGCGTAAAACAAGTGAGAGACAGCCGAGGGCTGGTGGAGTCTAGGAGTTCTCGCAGCTGCTGGTTACAGGATCGGGTCTGTACACGATGTGTAGATCAAATCTTCTAGTGGAACCTTCCGAAGAGGAAGAAGGGGAGACGTAGGACATTGATGTCCGAACTTCCATAAACAAATAAGCTGTGTATTGTATTCTTTATCATTTACAGTTCCGCATATGCACTTATTTAGCACGCACGCATACACAGTTAGCACACACGCACAGTTAAACAGATTTCTAACAGAAATCTGTTTGCATCGTTTTAAAATTAGGATTCAGTATTGATGTTTTCCGCATGATTTTATTTCATACCAGATCTGTCTCCGGTGCTCTGTTTTAATGTTCAAGAACCAGAGGTATTGCACCTCATTATAGCAGCACAAAATTTTCAATGAACAATAGCAGCGCTGTTAAGTCCTATTTTTCGGTCCTAATATATATCACAAAAGCATATAAATTTTAGATATATTGTATATTCTAAAAAAATTATAAAACATATTTCACTTATTTTAAAAAAAAATTATTTCAATATTTATATTTTAAAATTTTTTTAAACGATATTTTATAAAAATATTATTCAAACATATATTATAAATTATTTTTAACTCCAGAAACACTTTCGTCCAGACGAGGCCAAATAAGACACTAATACTGTTCTCATAGATTCGGCTTAGATTTCATCTCATTAAAATAGATAAAAATACATAGTTTCAGTATTCAGCTTAGATTTCGTTACATTAAAATGAACAAAAATCATTCAGACAATAAATATTTTACCTGGGAAAAAATAATTCATGAAGTATTTTGAGTTGAATTACGTTTATGAAGAACTAGTTGTTATACGTATACTTTTTCGTTATCTTCTTTTTAATAATAATAATAAAACTAATAAAAAAACTACTTAGGATTCCCATAACTTGTTCCTGTCGTGATTTCCGGCTGGACATGATTCGTCTTTTTGACTTGCCAAATAATGTTTCTGGTAATTGTTTCAAAGATTCTTTGTGGTTTAAAAAATTTGGAATGGGTTCATTTAAATTTTAATATTTTATGATTATATCTTATTAGGTAAAGTTTAATTTTATTGTTAAATTTATGATTATATCTTATTAGGTCATCTCTCAATGTAGGAAATATTATATAAGATATTTAGTGATTATATATGGATTCGTTAGACAAATTTTTTTTAAAAATTTTTTTATAAAAATGTTTTTTAAAAAAAAAATATGTTGTATTATTTTTTGCAAGTTTTTTAAAGTAAGTATATTTGGACAACTATTTTATAAAGATATTTTTAAATTAAAAAATGTTTAGATAATTAATTTAGAAAATGATTTATAAGAATTGGTATTAAAATAGCATTCCAATAATTAATCTAATAAAAAAATTATTAACCATTCGTATTTAAAAAATATACTTCAAAATTAGGGTTTTGCAAAATATTTTACAAATCCAAACAGATATTTTAAATTTTTTTAACTCTAACAACATTTTTTATGTGAATTAATTTGAGAACAGATTTCAAATGTAGGGCGAAAATTTTCATTTCAACACTATCCTTAAAATCTTTGTAAGAATTGGGAATAAGTTTGACGTGCCAACACTTGCAGATAGAGCAAAGGGTTGAGGAGCCCCTCAAGTGCGGTGTTTTTTTAAATTTTCATTCGCAATTTTATCCTAAAATTAAACGATTCTGCATCCAAATTATATTGGATCACCCCCTGGCGATATGGCCCCTGGTCCCTATCAAGTTTATAAACTATTTTTAATAAACTCATTTTAAATTCTTTAACAAAAAAATGATGATCCAAGTTGACGATGCCACACTGATGCATCCATTGGTTGGACGGAGTTATCCTCTAAAATCTAAGGGACCCCATAGTCACATGTCCACACCCCCAATCAACTGCGCAACTGAAACAAGAAGCCAATTCTGACGTTAAAATCACAACTAATTAGAGAGACGATTAAAAATGTTCCATGTTTTCTTCCTGAACTCTTGTAAATTTCCCAAGCATTCATGTTTTATAAGGTTCCATTCCCCCTTTTTTTTTTCCTTTTATCCGCGATTCTCCTTAATGTTATGACTAATGTCCTCAGTTCGTTGTTTCTTTCTTAATGTTTGGTTCCATTAATATAATTTTCAGTGTCACAAACCCTTAATATATTGGGTATAATTACAAAAAACACATAAAATTTAAAAATCTTCTATTTAGAGTTTAGATTTAACATCTTACGAGAATGTTTGATTGTGTACACTAAAAAATAAAGAGTTGAAATAATAATACATAAGTAAAATACACCAATTGTTATAAATTAAAGAAACATTAACAAAATAAAGTAAATAATTACCTTTGTAATAACCTTGAATTTATCCTTAATTGCTCCTTAATTGTTCCAAATGAACACTTAATTTAATGTTAATAGAAAATTATTATTTCTCTATAATTTCCTTAATTTAGAGAGAAGAGAATTGAGAGAAAACTTGTATATTTTTGTGTCTTTTTACAATGAAGATTACAAGCCTATTTATAGGCAAATGAAATGATTAAAATAATATAAAGTCCTAATCACTTCTCCTAAATTTGATAATTTTGTAGACACCCAAATTTGACAATTTGTAGACATCCAAATTTGACAAAATAATTTGATTTCATAATACTCCCCCTTTTGGATGTCCTTATTACGTGTTTTGATACTGCCTCGTTAAAAACCTTACTAGGAAAAACCCAGTGGGATAAAAACCATAGTAAGGAAAAAGAGTGCAGTCACGTAAACTCCCCCTCATGTTGGCATAACTGAATCTTCACATACTTCGTAGGTGGCGCATCCCAATATTGTATATGTGCTTTCTGAACACTGCTGTAGAAAGTGACTTCGTGAAAAGATCTGACGAATTTTCACTTGATTGAATGTAACGAATATCAATATCGTTATTCTTCATAAGTTCTTGAGTGAATTCGAAGAACCTAGGGGATATGCTTAGTTCTGTCGCTTTTGATGTATCCTTCTTTCATTTGAGCAACACATGCAGCATTATCTTCGTATAGTGTCACAGGCTTCTTGTCAGATGGTAAACCACACATAACTTGTATATGTTCTGTTATGGATTTTAACCATACACATTCACGGCTTGCTTCATGTAGTGCAATAATCTCAACATGGTTTGATGAAGTTGCTACAAGAGTTTGTTTCTGTGAACGCCAAGAAATTGCAGTGCCTCCATGTGGATCAGATAGGTATCCGGCATCAGCAAAACCAACAATACTTTTATTGGTATCTTTTGAATATAAAAGTCAAATCTGTTGTTCCTCGTAGATAACGGAATATATGCTTAATTCCGTTCCAGTGCCTCTTTGTTGGGCATGAGCTGAATCTTGCCAATAAATTTATTGCAAAAGATATATCAGGTCTAGTACAATTTGCAAGATACATAAGAGCACCAATAGCACTTAGATATGGTACTTCTGGACCAAGAATAACTTCGTTTTCTTCACATGGACGGAATGGATCATTTTCAATGTTCAATGATCGTCGAACAACCATTGGAGTACTTAAAGGATTTGCTTTATCCATATTAAAACGTTTAAGAACCTTTCTGTACAATTTGACTGGTGAACAAATATTCCACCTTCTTTGTGCTCAATTTGTAAACCAAGACAATACTTGGTTTTTCCAAGGTCCTTCATTTCAAATTCTTCCTTTAAATACATCACAACATCTTGGATTTCCTTATTCGTACCAATGATGTTTAAATCATCAACATATACAGTAATAATTACGCATCCAGATGTTGTTTTCTTAATGAAAACACAAGGGCATATTGGATTGTTTACATATCCATTTTTCATCAAGTGCTCACTCAATCGATTATACCACATTCGACCAGATTGTTTCAACCCATATAATGATCTTTGTAATTTTACAGAATAATATTCTTTGGGTTTTGAACTTTGTGCTTCAGGCATCTTAAATCCTTCAGGGATTTTCATATATATATCACTATCAATCGATCCATATAAGTAAGCCGTAACAACATCCATAAGACGTATTTCAAAATTTTCAGACACCGCCAAACTAATTAAAAATCGAAACGTAATTGCATCCATAACCGGAGAATACGTTTCTTCGTAATCAATTCCAGGCCTTTGAGAAAAACCTTGTGCAACAAGTAGAGCTTTATATCTCACTATTTCGTCTTTCTCATTTCGTTTTCGAACGAAAACCCATTTGTATCCAACAAGTTTTACACCTTTAGGTGTAAGGACTATAGGTCCAAAAACATTACGTTTATTTAATGAATCTAACTCCACCTGGATGGCGTCTTTCCATTTTATCCAGTCCTGCCGATTTTTACATTCACCAAAAGATTTTGGCTCATGATCTTCATTCTCATTTATGATGTCAAATGCCACATTGTAAGAAAATATATCATCAATGTCTTTCATATCATTTCGGTTCCATATTTCTCCAGTATTAATATAATTGATAGAGATTTCGTGATTCTCATCATTTTGTGGTTTAAACAGAACATTTTTGTCAGGCCCCGTGCTAATCAACAAAGATTAACAACACAATTTAGCACATAATCACAGAAGTATAAAATAGGGCTTAAAAATTTTTCGAAATACATGGGCCTGAACTCAAAATCGTCAATCAAAATAATACATACTCAAAATAAGATTTACTCAAAATCCAAACACAGACAGGTAATCAAATAAATCTCAAACTACAGATCCCCAAATACATAAAGACACAGGACATCCCCTGGCTCAATATAATATAAATACACTGGGACTTAACCAAACGGGGATCTACTAGCTGAAGCTCCACTCTGTCCAGCCAGATTACCTGCAGCTCCTGCAACGGGTAACACAGACCCAAGAACACAAAAGCAGGAAAAGAAATACGAGGTCATAGCTCGGTGGTATTCAGACACGACGAGTCGGTCGGTCACCACTCCGATGATAGCGTTGGACCTTTCAGGCACGACACATCTGTCTGCCGATCGTAACGTGGCTCTTTCTTAGGTTCTCAATAATTCATCAGGCTCAATATGTATGCATGAATGCCATGAAATTCAAATCTGATTTCAAAATGCATAATTCACGTAAACAGAACATAAAAATTCAGGTATGAGCCACAAATGTTCACGTAAAGCACAATAATCACACAAACAGATTCCACAGAGCATCATTCATGCTTCAAAACACTACACGCTTATGCCAATGCTGTAATCAGAAGCTCAATTCGTACCTCAACGCTCAGATTCTACCTCAACCGATCTCACCAGGACACGGCAACACAGCCTTCACCAATCTGCTCCTTCGCTGGTCTCGCAAACACAGCAGGAACTACCCAGAAGCTCAAACGAACTAAGGAATTCTCGGGTCAGCTATCGCAGAAATTTTACGAACACGGGGATTCCTTCGTGCTCCTCCTACGCATCGACTCAGGTCGCCTAACTGGTAACAATCGAAAGAGCTAAGAAATACGAGTTCAGCGCCACCGATCTTGCTCCAACAACGGTGGAAATCGACGGCAAATCGGAGAAATAGCGCTCGGTGAACAGTAAGGGTTTCAAGGGTATCAGTGAAGGAGATAGGAAATATCGGGTTCGAAAATACACTAAGTGTCGATCAGCACTTGTATTTAAATCCTCGAATCCAGCTTCTGCTCTTATCAACTCAGATCCCATCTTGCACTAAAGCAGGAATCCTCACATCTGAACCCAGCGCTCACTCACAGCTGGCTCAGCTGTCACAA
>KQ999892.1:2983-25193 GCA_001598015.1 Dorcoceras hygrometricum | reverse complement strand
ATATTATACAGAAGTATAATAATAAACGATAGAAATTTGTAAATCATATCACGTTATTATAATTAGGTGTCAATGACTCCTTTTATATAATAACATGATATTATACAGAAATTTAATAATAACAATATAAATTTGTAAATCATATCACGTTATTATAATTAGGTGTCAGTGACTTCTTTTATATAATAACATGATATTATACAGAAATTTAATAATAACAATATAAATTTGTAAATCATATCACGTTATTATAATTAGGTGTCAATGACTCCTTTTATATAATAACATGATATTATACAACGAAATATATAAAAGTAATCGAGTGATCGTGCTGATAACGCGTTATAAATTAAAGAAACATTAACAAAATAAAGTAAATAATTACCTTTGTAATAACCTTGAATTTATCCTTAATTACTCCTTAATTGCTCCAAATGAACACTTAATTTAATGTTAATAGGAAATTATTATTTCTCTATAATTTCCTTAATTTAGTGAGAAGAGAATTGAGAGAAAACTTGTATATTTTTGTGTGTTTTTACAATGAAGATTACAAGCCTATTTATAGGCAAATGAAATGATTAAAATAATATAAAGTCCTAATCACTTCTCCTAAATTTGACAATTTTGTAGACACCCAAATTTGACAATTTGTAGACATCCAAATTTGACAAACTAATTTGATTTCATAATACCAATAACTCATTTTAAAGGTAACAACAATAATTGAAGGCATCAGCTCACATAACCAACGTAAATCTAACAGTAGATATTAATTAGCCGTGAGCCTGTCCAAAGAACTTTCTTAGCTGCCCACTAGCCACGGAGGAAGCAGATGCACGTTGCTTCACACGGCACATGCTTCAAAAGCTCTTAATGCTCGGAAAAAAAAAATATTTGAGATTCAGTACAAGAACTTCATATTTCTAGATTATGGACCGTTAAGGTTCAAACACAATTTAATTTCTGAACAATTGAGTCATTAGATTTGAACACAATTCAAGATCCAAATGCAAACTGAAAATTTTTGGACAATCCACAACTGTCAAATCAGTGGACCAAACTATAACCGAATACCAAAGATGCGAAAATGCCCAACGAGTTGAAGTAATACAGGTTTCTTATAAGGAAAAAAAGAATCACGACTCCTTCCTCTTGTAGTGTCTCTGGGCAAAGAGGAGAAAATATGAACCGGTGAGGCCACAGTACCGGAGATTGTCAGTCTCACGGTGGAAGGGACGGTCATGGTGGCCAACTTGATGACAGCTGTCGGTGGTAGCGGCTGTTGGCTTCTGGTGGTGGCAGCTGTCGTAGTGGCTAATGGTGGCAAACGGTGGTGGCCGCGTGGTGGCCTCGAAGGGTGGTGGGGAATCCGATGCGACAACCTCACTTTATTTTGAAACTCTAACCATGGTTTATTATTTCAGGAAAATAATATAGAACAAGTAAAACACACGTGTCGGATTATCAGTGGATTAGTGCATCACCCACTTGACCCACACGGCCACACCCCGGAGGGCGGAGGCCCAGCATCGAATGAACCGATGTTAAAAAAGCAAAAACATAATGGGAAACTAACCCGCATTCCTTCTCTCATCATCCTTCCATTCCTCTTCCGTTCGTGATTTATCTGTTACCTTTCACACGTTGTTAATGTAGGATAGTTAGCGTCGGCAGATTTTCTTGGCCTTTTCCCGCCCAAAATTTCATGTCCATGTGATTCACAGCTTCGAGTATCTGTTTTCCGCCTTAGAAAGTTTGAATATTTGGTTGTTTTGTGTCTGCTACAGTTTGTCTTTATGGATATGAAACTGAGGGTCTTTCCTTGGTCAGTTTACCTGTTCTTGGTGTTGTTATGGGGAACTGCTGATGGTACGGGTATGACTCGCCGCAGTCTTGAAGTTACGAAGCATCTGAATCGTTTAAACAAACCCCCTACCAAGTCCATCGAGGTTTGGGATTTGTGGGTTTTTTGTGTTCTCTGTGTGTTTGTGTGATTTTTTTGTATTTGTTATAATTATTGAAATTTTTATGGAAATGTAGAGCCCAGATGGTGATATTATAGATTGTGTTCTTCTTTCTCAACAACCAGCTTTCGATCATCCTTTCCTCAAGGATCACAAACTTCAGGTGACATTTTTTTTTCTCTTTTCTGGTTTCAGGCAATCAATTTTGTTCAAAATTTATTGTCTGTACTTGCATTTCATAACGGTGGGTTGGATTTGGTTTTCGGTAGATGAGGCCTGCTTATAGTCCTGAGGGGGTATTTAGTGAGACAAAAACAGCTGGGAGGTCGGAGGAAATTATTCAGATGTGGCATATGAATGGGAGGTGCCCACAGGGAACTATTCCTATAAGAAGAAATAGGGAAGAAGATGTTCTTAGAGCAAGCTCTGTTAAAAGATATGGCAAGAAAAAGCACAGAAGTATACCAAGACCAAGGCCGGCTGCTCCAGAACCTGACCTTATAAATCAAAATGGTCATCAGGTATGCCCAGAAAATTTACCAGTCTTTTGAAATATGAACTGGAAACGTGAGATTTTCTGGAAAGTGTCCATTTTTTCAACAGTGGAAGCGAAAAAAGGCGGAAACTAAAGGGTACCCTTTTCTTACCTTTAATAATGTTAAAGTTTGTTGATAGTGCTAAAGTTTTGTGAACTTACTTGTAGAGTTTAGAACCTTACTATGCTAGTCTGAACTATTCATTTTCATTTGGTGGGTTTTTGTTGTTTTGGAGTTTTTCAGCATGCCATAGCCTATGTTGAGGGAGACCGGTATTATGGAGCAAAGGCAACGATTAATGTATGGGGTCCTAGGATTCAACAACCAAATGAATTTAGCTTATCCCAGCTGTGGATTCTTGGAGGTTCTTTTGCCGCAGATCTCAATAGCATTGAGGCAGGTTGGCAGGTAAATTTTTTTATTCTCATTGGATTTACTTTTTACTACAAACATTCATCTCCTCTTGTAATAATTTATTACCGTAAAAAACAGGTTAGCCCAGATTTATATGGTGACAACAACACAAGACTTTTCACCTACTGGACTGTGAGCATACAATTTTTTTTTTCCAAGAAATTGATGTTTCGTCACTTTATTCTAATGTACAGCTAGCATATGGGAGAATCTAGATTTTTTACATGGTTTTTTTGTAACTTTGAATAATTAAATGGCAGAGTGATGCATATCAAGCCACAGGCTGCTACAACTTGCTGTGCTCAGGCTTTATTCAAATTAACAGTGAAATTGCAATGGGGGCCAGCATCTCTCCAACATCTAGTTATCTCAATAATCAATATGACATCAGCATACTTGTCTGGAAGGTAAATTCGCTCCTAAAAGCATCGGCTCCCATCTTTATGAGATGAATTATCTTGAAAATGTGATGATGTGCATGCTTTTGAGTGATGTGGTGTATAAAGACAAATGAGTTCCATTGATTCTAGTTTCTTGGAAACTTGTTATTATACGGAATCGCTGACATCAATATCTCTGATAAAGTGGTTCTCTACTTTTTTGCTGTGTTTTCTGTTTCATACTTTCATTCTTATATATCATTGAGTTCATCCCATTCTTTGGTGGCGCGCTTTTTATATTTAGAATGTTTATGAGTAATCCACCAGATTTTGGTAATTTATAACAAATGTATAACGAGACCGTTGTACCGTAAGTTCGATGTTCACACTACATTTTTTTTTGCATATAACGTAAAACCACTCATTTACTTGCTCAAAGTACACACATCATCTCAATTTTTTTACTGTAAGTAGACTGCTGATTGCATCTTCAATGATGCCATGTGATGCACATTTAACCGCTTAAAGATTTGAACTTAAGCGGCTGCATTCTTGAAATGAGGTCAATTCAGTATCACTTCCTGAATTGCTTGTGTGGTACAATTTCATATGCGTGTAATAGAGCTGAGCCCCTCGGCCAAAAGATAGAATCTCTCTTTAGCCTAGCTCGAGCTTGAGGGATCTTTTAATTTATCATCTAAACACATTGATTAACCTACAGTTTCACCCTTTATTCTATTATACATCTGACCATGTTGGATACATGATACTTTTAAATATTGACCTATAAAGTTATTGCTTGCCATAGATACAATGACGGAGTGATTTTGTTTGATTTTACACTCTGGAGTCTAAGCATTGTTATGGTAAAATCTTGGTAGGACCCAAAAGAGGGGAACTGGTGGATGCAATTCGGAAATGGCTATGTACTAGGATACTGGCCTGCCTTCTTGTTTTCCTACTTATCAGACAGTGCTTCAATGATCGAATGGGGAGGTGAAGTCGTGAACTCAGAGGCTGATGGACAGCACACGACCACACAAATGGGGAGTGGCCACTTCCCTGAAGAAGGATTCGGGAAATCAAGTTATTTCAGGAATATTCAAGTAGTCGATGAATCGAACAATTTGAGGAGTCCTAAAGATGTTGGGATTTTCACCGAAGAGTCAAGTTGCTACGATATTCAACTCGGCAAGAATGCTGAATGGGGCCACTATTTTTACTATGGAGGTCCTGGGAGGAACACGAATTGTGCGTGATCCAGTCGCCAGTAGTCGGAGAAATGTTCGATGTTACTGACTTCTACGTGAAATATATGGTAGAAACTAGGCTAATGTTGGTTTTGTTCCTGTATAATCCTTCTTGTAGGCATTGTACCTTCTCTTCCCCCTGCCATGTTAAAGAAAAAAGTGTTTCTTTCTCAAGCGCAGATTTTCAATACTGGAAAAATCCGGAGATTTTTACCTTGTTACTTATTTTATTGCAAGTGGGTTTTGGTTCCTGAATGTTGAGTATAACCACCAAAGTAGAAAGCTATATTTGTTCTACATATTTATCCCAATTCCCAAGAAACCCCAAGGCTCCACAGATTTCAAGAAACCTTGAGATTGATTGAAAAGTCTCGCATCATTTTGGAATTTTCAAGCCAATGGGTAAATATTATGTACTATTTTCCAGTTCATGATTCTCAATGTCCTGTAAATTACATTGCAAGGTTCCATTTTCGTAACAAATGTATCAAAGTCTTGACATATGTTGAATTATTCAGAAACGAATTAATTTGGGCTTTGTTTAAAAATAATGCAGAAAATAAAATCAATTTAAGAGACAGCGGATGTTACCTATATTTAAACAAATTAACGACACTGTCCATGTGTTTTGGCGGACGATGGTTTTTTTATAAAAAAATTACTAGCGTCCGTTGTTAACAGCGGACGTTTGTTAAAATTTCTAAAACCGCATGTTGAGGTGACTATACGTAGTCACGTGTAGGGTTTGCTATCGTCCGCTGTTTTGTGCAACGGACGTTATATTTTATATAACCAGCCTTCTTCCTTCACAATTTACTCCACTCCGATACTCCTCAATCTTATACTCCTCCATTCCGATACTCCTCAATCTTATACTCCTCCATCCTTCGTCTGATAATCCTCTTGCTACTTCAACTTCTGCTTCTTCAACATACACTCCTCCATCCTCCATCCTCCATCCTCCATCTGATAATCCTCTTGCTACTTCAAACTCTGCTTGTTCAACATACACTACTTTTTCAATATACTCTGCTTCTTAAACATAATCTATCTTACATTTTCAGTTACAACCCGTAATTTGCTTATTTATCTATATTTATATCTATATCTCTCGATTTCATCTATTAGTTAAGTTCGTTTTTCTGAAAATTTTTAAATTGTTCTATCAAATAACCTAGTTTTTGTTCTTTAAAATGGATTTTGTCGGAATATTTTTATATTTTGGTGGTGATATAATTGTTGGAAATGGATATGTCGAATATTCTATTTCACATAGAAGGCCGATGAGAGTACCGCGATCAATAAATTTGTTTGATTTTGGTTGAACTTATGTATAGATTGTTGAATATTGATAGTTCTAAATTTTCTATAAAATTATCCACAAAATATGCATTTATGGAGAAATCATGCTGGACAGAAGTCCTAGTCCATATTGACGATGATGGTGTTTTAGAATTTGTAATGCAATGTCCCAATATGCAGATTTTGCATTTGTATGTGGAGACACAGTCAATTAATCCTATTGTTGGTTATAATGAATATGATGATTCATATATTCAGCATGTCTCCGATGGGGGGTGTTTTAGCCAACCAGGTACTTCTACATATGATGTGTTCCATGAGCCACAGATATATGTTCAACAGATTACTGAAGGATTATGCAATATATCTTTGGAGCATGGAAGTAGATCATGGGATCAATATATCACCGGAGGAAATGAATATTTTGACACTAACACCACTGATCATGAAATAGAACTAGCTTCTCTGGACCAGGGTGACGCTAATACACATGTTGATAACAGTATACCGAACCAGAGACATCATCTGAAGAGTCTGATGAAAAACCCGCTAATGATGAACATGAGGATAACATGCCCGAGGAACATCATCTCGTCACGTCCGAGGAGATACATTACAACGACAAGTCACGCCATTTCTCTCGAGCACATATGAAATGCCATCTTTTTTACTACAGTGTTCGGGGAAGAGATACCTGATTCTATTGGTGTACCTTCTGGAAGAACGAGCTACTACAACACGGAGAGAGGTGAGTTATCTATAAACATGATGTTAAAAGATAAACAAGATCTGATTGCATATGTGAAAGATTATTCTGTTAGAATTGTTAGACGTGAGTATACTGTAGTGGAGAGCACACGCACTTTGTGGAAGGTACGGTGTAATAACATTGCAAATAGAACCATGTGTCGTTGGGGTTTACGAGCTTCTTTGAAGTCGAAGACAGGTTATTGGAAAATAACCAAATATGGTGGACCTCATACTTGTATCGCCACCAACATCGGAATTGACCATCACAACCTGAACAGCAACATGATCGCTCAAACTTTGTTGGGTATTGTACGATGTAATCCTTAGTACGAGATCAAATATATAATGAAAACTATGAAAGAAAAATATGAATACGAATCACGTATTCGAAGGCATGGAGAAGTTTGAGGTGCGCGGTCGAAATTGTTTATGGTACGTGGGAGAGTTCTGTTCAGCTACTATCAAAGTATATGCGTGCTTTGGTGAAATATAACTCATGAACAATTGTGGAGTGAAAGCACCTAAGAGCAACCAAACATTCGGTAAAGACTTTGAATTATGTGTTTTGGGCTTTCAAGCCTAATATAGATGGGTTTCAACATCGTCGTAAAATAATTAGTGTTGATGATACTCATTTATATACAAAATATAAGCCTAAAATATTGGTTGTTGTTACTCTCGATGCGAACAATCAAGTGCTACCACTAGCTTTTGCCGTAGTGGATGAATAAACTTCTGATTCATGGAAATAGTTCTTAGAAATTATTGGGAGATGTGTGGTTCGAGTAGCAAATGGTGTGTGTCTAATTTCTGATAGGAATAAGGGAATCATGCGAGTGGTTGATGATTTACCCTATTTCCAGCCTCCACATGGTGTCCATCGTTTTTGTTTGCGACACGTCTGTTCGAATTTCAATTCTAAGTTCAAATATGTGCATTTGAAAGATTTGTGTTGGACAGCAGGTACACAACATCAGATTTGTAAGTTCGATGCGACAATGGAGGCGATCAAGAACAAAAATATTCTGGATCACAGATATCTGAATGGGATTTCAAAGGAGAAATGGAGTTTGGCACATAACAGTGGTTGGCGACGTGGGGTGATGACGACGAATATGTCTGAGTGCCTCAAAGTTGCTCGCAGGCTACCAATTTCTGCAATAGTGCAGTTAACTCTGTCGAGGTGTGTACAATACTTCATAGAACGTGTTACAAAGGGCAACATATGATTCAAAAAAATCAACCGTGGACAGACTACGGACTTCGAAAGTTTGAGACATTGTCGCGAAAATCCACCGAGCATCGTGTTGCCAACTGCGATGTTAGAATCTAAACTTCTTCAGTTGCTACAGCTGGTCGACCAAGTCGTGGGCAACACGTTCAGATTGTGCGTATATCAACAGGTTATTGTTATGTGGAAATGGATAATTTTCGGCATTCCATGTTCTCATGTGTTAAGATAAAATTTATAAGTTTTGATGATAACAAAATAAGACTAAGAAATGATCTTAAGCTTTCGCAGAAGATTTCAGAAGTCATGACGTCATCCAAGTGTATTGAAGATTTCAGACTTCGTGACGTCATACAAACGTATTGAGTCTTTCAGATCTCGTGACGTCACGCTTTTAAGTTATAGTTTCAGTTTTGAGAGTTCTGAGTTAAGCGTTGACATCTGAGTTGACTTTTGGGAAGTATTCAGAACTGAGCAGAGTTAAGTATTCAGAGTTTCAGTATTTGTTGTCGGGTTGATGCTTTCGAAACATATTTGGTTATTTGGATCAATTCAGATTGGGAACAGTTATTCAGACTTGAGCTCTTCAGACTTGTTTCAGTAGCTACAGTAAGAGATCTGTTGTTAGAAGCGAAGGGTATTCAGACTTGAGTGACATATTGTGGTATATTGTTTCAGTTTCGAGTATTTTAGTTGTGACATCTTCAAGCAGCGATGAGATAGCCATCTTCTTCAAGGGAGAAAGAACTGTTTTAACAGAAAGAGATTTCAGGCATAAGGAACAAAAAGCTTCAAACGCTATCATATGTTTAAATTGGAAAGAATCAATGATCACGATTGAATCGTACAAATGCCTGGAATTAAGGAAACAATATCAGAGTTATTTTTGGGTAATAGTACACAGTACATAGAGGACGTTATACGATGTTTACCCAAATATGGATATATGACAATTTGGCCCTGACGCAACGCAGACTACCATTTTGTGGAGAAGGATATGCGATGGACAGATATTCAAAAATGATTTTGTTTCCTTAGGTGAAATTTATTGACCGTTGGAGACAAAGGGTATAAAAGGCTGAAGAATTCAAATTGAGAAGTCTTCTGCCAATTCTCTATCTCTCGTCTATTCTACGTCTTCATCACTCTCGAGCTTATTGCCTATCGACGCTATCTTTCAAAAGCTCACACAGTCACTGGAAAGATACATTGCTAAATCTTTTTGAAGTCCAGTTTTTCAATCTCGAAGAAGAGTTTCATCACTGTTCTTAACCGTTTAAATCTTCAAGATATTTCTTCTGGTTCACCGTGTGGATTGAGTTTCATATTATAGAAACCAGAAGATTTACAGCACTCAACATATTGTATTTCACTGTTTCATTCTAGATTGAGTCTGTAACAAACGTGCTACATAAAGCCGTTTGAGAAAATCGGAGTTGCTAGGAGTTCACCTGGAGCAAGGCTCGGTGATTGGGTGTTTACAGTGTCTGTACTCATCAAAGCCTTCTAGTGGAACCTTCCTAAAGAAGGAAGAAGGGGAGACGTAGGATTTGATATCCGAACTTCCATAAACAAACGCTCGACCTTGAACTTTTACTTTACTACATTTATTTATCATTACACTGTTCACAGATTGATCGACTTCATTCCGCACATTATTTGTTAGTCAAGAAATCTGATTTGAGACTGAGATACCTTAAATCTGGTAACTCGGATTTAAGTTAAGCGAGGCGCTTGTAAAAATCATTTTAAGGTTTCGAAAATTTAAAATATGAGGAGTTCGTTCAACCCCCATCCCTTCTGAACTCCTAAGGCTGTTTTTTGATTCATATTGATCCTATCATCATGCAATTTGTACAGCTAAATTTCACTCGTTAGATCCTACTACACTTGTGCAATCGTGGTATAATTTATCAGAGTACTTAGCTACCTATGATGGTAGATTTGAACCTCTTGCTGATGAACGATACTGGGATGAGTTTCAATTGCAACACAATCCATGTAGACGTGAAAGAAGAAGATCGGGCAGGGACAGAACAACTCGATTGCGAAACGAAATGGATAGTGCAGTAATCAGAGAGCGTCAACGACTACCAGATATGTAAAAATATGAAGAACAGTGGCTGCAGTTAATTTGTATTTGTACAACATAATTAATGCAATATGAATTCGTGTTGTAACATTATTTCGTGAAATTTGTTATGTTATGACCTTTATGTGACTTTATTTCATTATGTTTCATATTTTTCATTGATATATATTTTCAGTGTAACTTGTTTCAGAATTTCTTTCATTGTACTCTTTAATATGTCAATGTAACAAATATATAGTAAATGTATCAACATTAATACAACATTCTGTAATACAAATGATGTGATGTTCCACATTTCGTAGGTCTGCGTCTTCTTCTTCCCCTACCCAACTCCACATTTTCATCACCCAAATTATGTTCACTCGAAACAGAAGTATCATCTTCAGCAGCAATATTCTGCTCACCTGAATAACTCGGGAAAGGGATGGGTGTGATAATGTTTCTTTCAGTGTGATCGTGAACATTCTGCTGATGATTGACATTTAGAAGATCTGTAAAACTCTGGACATTTGACCAAATTAGAGTCTGATAACCTTGGTCTACAAAGGACGGGAGTGTATCATGTTCAGGTGTCAAGTGTTGTCCTGTTGATGGCCCTAAAAGTGACTAGTGCGAAACAAATACATCAAATGGATCAACATGACCAGATGTCTCTACAGTATTTGTAATGCCCGATATTTGTAATGCCCGAGATTATTATATAGAGATTTAGTGAATATGGAATTCCAGACGATGGGTTTTGAGCAAGCCTAATTGATGATTTGGATTTCTTCTAGAAATTTTGTACTTTCAAATGAAGTTTTTTCGAATGAATCAGATTGAAATTCGAAGTTGAATTAGTGCATTTCGGTAGGAATTGGATTTCCTGGTGTTGGATGAAAGCTGGTTGAATACAACCAGTTGTTGATATGCGGAAGTGATGCACTATTAGAGAAGAACCAGTCGTTGCATTGTGAGGAATCTGCTTACAACTGGATGACCAGCTGTTGGTTTGAAGAACCAGTCGACTGATAAGAAGCGACATCGTTTAATGGAAGGCTTAAAACGTCGCGTTTTAATGAAGTACTGTTCATCAGCTGATAACAGAAAGGATGACGTATTCATTATGACATCGTTTGAATTATTCTGCGCAACCAGCCGCTGATGGTGAAGTGACGTCGTTTCAATAAGTTGAAACGCAGCGTTGATCTAACGTTCTTGCGTCTGCAGTTGACAGTAATGCTGACGTCATCATACATCTTCGCTTTGAAGTTGTTTAGACAAACCAGCTGCTGGCAGAAGGGAGACGTGAGTCTTTACGTCATCTGAATTGTTCATGAGTAACTATTATCAGCTGTTGGCACGTTACGGCGTCGTTTTATGGAGTTAATACGGTGTCGTTTTGATTGATTTAGCACGACCAGTCATTGAGGTTTTAAAGAGATCTGTTGGCAGACGTTGGGTTGTTTTGCAAATGATATCTGCTGTCAGCTGATGGATACCAACGGCGTCGTTTTAATTAGTTGGTGCGACATCGTTTTGAGGCATGACAAGAAATACAACGCTTATTGGTTGCAGCTGGTATCTGGTGAAAACAGACGATGGTTTCTGTTGTTAGATATCTACTGTAGCAACGTATGCTTGTTCTGAACAGCAACTGATGGAGTTTAATCAATAGTAGAGGAATCTGGTTATCGATATGTATGGATGAAGGAATCTGGTTTTCGAAGCGGTGGGAGTTTATCCTATATTGGTAGGTAAATACTCAGCATGACACGTGGAATTCGAATTGAACACATTGGAAATGCTGCAGAAAAGCAGAGACCTTCTCCTATAAATAAGATTGAATTCAAAATCCTTGGAACATGATTTGAGACACCAGAATTTGAATTGGTGAAGTTCTTGGGAATTCATGAGACGAAGCTTTAGAAGTGAGAATTGAAGTATCTCAGAACAGAGAAGTAACGAAGGTATAAGTTGACACTGAGAGTCAGGGATTAGATTACTCGAGAATGAGATTTCTTGAGTTATCCCGACAAAATCACATACTCTATGATTATTGTTCTTGATTTAGAGCTGGAGTTTTATGTGTCGATCCATCACAGGTAGTGGATCTTTTATGTTTGTATGATATTGCATAACACGAAGAGAATATGAATTGATTCTAATGCCCAGGACTGAGATGACCTGATTTTCGAAGCCTGAGTTGGTTTCGTTAGATGGATATCCATGTCAAGATCGTATACGAATCTTGATGGCATTGATGTGAAATGGAATCAGTTCTGAGACGAAGAAGTGAGATAGATTCATTGCATTTTCGAATTAATATGCTTTGCTATGCATTTATTTATTTTATTGCATATACCTGTTGATTATACTGAGATTGTTTCTCACCGAAGTTTATCCGGCTGTTGTATTATTTTGTATGTGTGCATGACAACAGGTAGAAGAGAGCGGAATTGACTGGGCAAGGGTAGTGAGAGCTGGCTACCTAGAAGAAGGGCGACGACTAAGAAGTACTAGAGACCTGCTGCTAGTATAGTCTTTGAATAATTAGTGTTAGTTGTGATGAAATCTGGTTGTAGTCACTGGTCAGATTTGGTACAGATAAATGTAATAGGTCATAACCGTTGTACTATTCGTTTTGTCTATGAATCAACAGCTCTTGGGAAATCAACGTGGTTATGCTCTGTTACACATGACCAGTTTTTGCAAACCAAACTTTAAAATTATTTTTTACTAGATTTCACCAGATTGACTTAGTAAACTCATTAGTTTAAAATTAATCGCCCATAAGATGAAATTAGAGTAATTGTGAGAAGAGAGTCTCACAACAGGTGGTATCAGAGCGATGTTAAGTTCTTGGATTGAATTAGATGAGTGGGGTAGATTGAGGTTTTCGATTGATTTATTGCATGCTTGCATGGTATATGTCTTACTGTTTTTAATTCATATCACGTGACTACTGTGAATAAATGGTAAGAGTATACCGAAGATTTGTAAGAGTTACATGCTCTTGAAGTGAATGGTAGCATGTATTAAACGAAGCATGAATCAGCACTCGATCTCTTGAGAAGCAGTACATTCATGTATGCTAATCAGAGGAGGGACTGAAATTGACTTGTTACCGATTGATGAGGAATTATGAACAAGTCTGTTTGATTTTTAGATATGCCTCCTCGAAGAGCAACTACCCGGCAGACAGGAAATATTCCGCGAATGAAACAGGGTAGTACATCGTCTGATGTTTTGAATGCAGCTGCAACCCCGATGGAAACATTTTTGAAATGATTCCAGTCTTTTAAACCACCAACCTTGACAGGAACAGAAAATGCCATAGACTGTGAAAACTATATAGAATAGTTATTTGAAGCGCTGGATTATACCGATTGATAATACACCAGTTGCATGGTCTTGGTAAGAGCTGATGGGTGGAAACGAAGAAAGCACTTGAAAACAAAGGTACTGCGGTTACTTGGGCAGTATTCAGAACAACTTTCTATCAACGATTCTTTCCAGTTTCGTATCAGAAGGATAAAGGAGCAGAATTAGCAAATTTGAGACAAGGGCAGCTGAATATTGAGGAATATGTTGCCAAATTTACAAGCTTGCTTAAATTCGCTCCGCATGTTGCTATCAGTGATGAAGCGCAAGCAGATCAGTTCATTAATGGGTTGAATCATGATGTGTTCACCTTAGTGAATAGGGGGAAACCAAATACTTTTGCCGATGCACTGAATCATGCAAAAGGAGCGGAAGCTGGATTAATGAGACAACGAGAAGCACAGTTTGTGCCACCAGCAACAAGATCACCACAAGAGAAATTCCAGATTCCACCACCCCCTCGATTTGATGCTGGGAGCAACAGTAGTGGGAAGAAGAATTTCTTTAAAGGAAAAGGAAAACAATTCAAGTGTTCAGGTACCAGTAGCTCCTCCAGTTCGAGTGAATCTAAACAACTGAGAGCTGGACAGAAATATGATGATTACTGTGCCAAATGTGGCGGCAGACACAACACAGAACAGTGTAGAGGAGTGTTTGGCCTTTGCCGTATTTGTAATCAACCTGGAAATTTTGCCAAAATCTGCCCTCAACATAGTTCTGGAAGTTCACAGAATATGGAGGCATCGAGATCAATGCCAATTCCAAAAATGCAAGCATATTATGTGCATTCTTTCCAACCCCAGAATTAGCAACAGGGTAGACAAGGAGAGAGCCCGACAGTAAGCCAACCTCCTAAACAACAAGCAAGAGTGTTTGCCTTGACTGAGGAGCAAGCGTAGGCAGCTCCTGATGACGTGATAGCAGGTAATTGCTGCCTTTGTAATTATCCTGCTTATGTCCTAGTTGATACCGGTGCTTCACACATATTTATTTCTGAGTATTTTGTTGTATCACATTCATTACCCATTGAATCATTAACCGAGGTAGTATCAATCTCTTCACCTCTGTGAAGGGGTATGTTAGCAGTAAAAGCTGTTAGAAATTGTATACTACAGTTTGAGGGTCATGAGATTGAGATTGATTGTGTTGTGCTTGGATTGTCTGATTTTGATTGTATCATCAGCATAGATATGTTAACCAAGTACAGGGAAACAGTGGATTGTTTCCAGAAAGTGGTTCGGTTTAGACCTGAGAAAACTGATGAGTGGAAATTTTATGGTAAGGGATCACGAGCCAGAATTCCTTTGATCTCTGTTATCTCTATGACTAATCTATTGCAGAAAGGAGCAGATGAATTCCTGATTTATGCAGTAGATGTGAAGAAGAATAGCCCGAATCTGGTTGATATACCAGTAGTTTGTGAATTCACTGATGTCTTTCCTGATGAGATTCCAGGATTGCCTCCATATCGAGAGGTAGACTTCAGTATTGAATTGATTCCAGGTACACAACCGATATCAAAAGCACCGTACCGAATGGCACCAATTAATTTGAAGGAATTGAAAGAGCAGCTGGAGGATCTTCTTAACAAAGGGTACATTAGACCAAGTGTTTCCCCTTGGGGCGCTCCGGTACTGTTTGTACGCAAGAAAGATGGATCAATGAGGTTATGTATTGACTACAGGCAACTGAATAAAGCAACTGTAAAGAATAAATATCCTTTACCTCGCATAGATGATTTGTTTGATCAGTTGCAGGGTTCGTCAGTATATTCGAAGATTGACTTGAGATCCGGTTATCATTAATTGAGAGTACGAGATGAGGATATATCTAAGACTGCTTTTCGAACGAGATATGGGCATTATGAATTTCTTGTGATGCCTTTTGGATTGACCAATGCCCCAGCAGTGTTTATGAGTTTGATGAATAAAGTCTTCCAGAAATATCTTGATGATTTCGTGATCATATTTATTGATGATATTCTGATTTATTCCAAGAATCTGTGTGATCATGAGAACCATATTAAAACAGTTTTGCAAACTCTAAGAGATGAGAAGTTGTACGCTAAACTGTCAAAATGTGAATTCTGGTTGCGGAAAGTGGTATTTCTTGGACATATTATCTCGGGAGATGGTATTTCAATTGATCCGAGCAAGATAGAAGCTGTGATTAATTGGTCTAGACAACATCTGTGCCAGAAATTCGAAGTTTTCTGGGTCTAGCAGGTTATTACCGATGGTTTATTCCAGATTTATCGAGTACTGCGAAGCCTATTACTCAATTGACACAGAAGAATGCACCATTTGTTTGGTTAGAAGCTTGTGAAGCCAGTTTTCTTGAGTTGAAAAAGAGGTTGACAACAGCACCAGTGCTGACAATTCCTTCGGGTACTGGTGGTTTTGTAGTATATTGTGATGCTTCTCACCAAGGATTGGGATGTGTTTTGATGCAGCAAGGACATGTGATTGCATATGCCTCAAGACAGCTGAAACCACATGAGATCCGATATCCAATTCATGATCTTGAATTGGCAGCCGTTTGCATTAAAGATATGGCGACACTATCTGTATGGTGAAACATTTGAAATCTTTTTGGATCACAAGAGTCTGAAGTATCTGTTTTCGCAATCTGAATTAAATATGAGGCAACGAAGGTGGCTGGATTTATTAAAAGACTTTGATTGTGAAATCAAATATTATCCGGGGAAATCCAATGCAGCAGCAGATGCCCTTAGTAGAAAGATTTGTGCTTTGTACTTGTCTACTGTGGGTGTAGCTAATTTAGTAGAAGATTGCTGCAATTCTGGGTATTTATTTGAGACAAATATGAAATCCATGAGAGTTTACACTATCAGTGTTGAACCTGACTTATTGATCCGAATCGAAGAAGCACAAAAGAAGGATTTAAATATCCAGAAATCGGTTGAGATGGTCAAATCTGGACATCAGTTGGAATATAGAGTGAGCGCTGACGATATTTTATATGTAAATAACAGACTTGTTGTTTCAGATGTTGTAGAATTGAAATCCAAATTCTGAATGAAGCCCACCTAAGTAAATTCAGCGTTCATCCGGGTGGCAGGAAAATGTATAACGACTTGAAGAAGAAGTAGTGGTGGAAGCAAATGAAGTCTGATGTGACTGATTTTGTTTCAAAATGCTTGAATTGCCAACAGGTGAAAGCTGAGAGGAAGAAACCTGCTGGTGTATTACAGAGTCTATCAGTTCCTGAATGGAAATGAGATCACATTTCTATGGACTTTGTAACAAAATTACCAAAATCATCCCGAGGATGCGATGCTATCTGGGTGATTATCGACAGGTTAACAAAATCTTCTTGTTTTATTCCTTATCGAATGACCTATCGACATGATCAAATGGCAGATCTTTATATTAGAGAAGTGGTAAGACTTCATGGTGTGCCAAAATCAATTGTATCTGATAGAGATCCACGATTTACTTCACACTTTTGGAGTAGCTTACAACAAGCTCTAGGTACGAAATTTCATCTGAGCACTGCTTATCATCCTCAAACTGATGGGCAATCTGAAAGAACAATTCAGACTCTTGAGTATATGCTTAGAGCTGTAGTACTGGATTTTGGTATGACATGGCAAGATTCTTTACCGCTTGTGGAATTTTTCTATAACAACAGTTATCAAGCGAGTATTGAAATGGCTCCGTTTGAGGCACTGTATGGAAGGAAATGTTGATCACCATTATATTGGGATGATATATCAGAGGTACCTGAGTTGGGACCAGATATGATCAGGGTAATGACTGAGAAAGTGAAATTAATTCAGCAGAAAATGAGAACAGCGCAGCATAGGCAAACCAAATATGCAAATTTCAGACGTCGACCGTTGTGTTTTGAGAAAGGGGACAGAGTATTCCTGAAAATTTCTCCCTTCAGGGGTACAATTCGATTTGGAAAACGAGGAAAGTTGTCTCCATGATTTATTGGTCCTTATGAAATTCTCGAGAAGATAGGCAATCTTGCTTATCGACTTGCATTGCCTCCGTCTCTTTCGGGGATACATGATGTCTTCCATGTATCGATGCTAAGAAAATATTTTCCTGATGCATCTCATGTTATTCCTGCTGATGAAGCTGAACTTGATGAAACTCTTAGTACTTGGAGCGATCGATCCAAATACTGGATCGAAAAGACAAGAAACTTTGAACGAAAACTATTCCGTTAGTGAAATTTCAATGGAATAGACATGGAGTTGAGGAAGCTACGTGGGAGGTTGAAGAAGATATGAAACAACGATTTCCCTATTTGTTCCAATGAAGTGAGTTATTACCCAGTTTGTTTCATTTATTTTCGTGTATACAGATTTCCTATACAGATTGTTGATGAGTTCGAGGACGAACTCATGTTTCAGAGGGGGAGAAATGTAATGCCCGAGATTATTCTATAGAGATTTAATGAGTACGGAATTCCAGACGATGGGTTTTGAGGAAGCCTAATTGATGATTTGGATTTCTTCTGGAAATGTTGTACTTTCAAATGAAGTTCTTTCGAATGAGATCGGATTGAAATTCGAAGTTGAATTAGTGCATTTCGGTAGGAATTGGATTTCCTGGTGTTGGATGAAAGCTGGTTGAATGCAACCAGTTGTTGATATGCGGAAGTGATGCACTGTTAGAGAAGAACCAGTCGTTGCATTGTGAGGAATCTGCTTACAACTGGATGACCAGCTGTTGGTTTGAAGAACCAGTCGACTGATAAGAAACGAATCGTTTAATGGAAGGCTTAAAACGTCGCGTTTTAATGAAGTACTGTTAATCAGCTGATAACAGAAAGGATGACGTATTCATTACGACGTCGTTTGAATTATTCCACGCAACCAGTCGTTGATGGTGAAGTGACGTCGTTTCAATAAGTTGAAACACAACGTTTTGATCTAACGTTCTTGCGTCTGCTGTTGACAGTAATGCTGACGTCATCATACGTTGTCGTTTTGAAGTTGTTTAGACAAACCAGCTGCTGGCAGAAGGGATGACGTGAGTCTTTACGTCATCTGAATTGTTCATGAGTAACTATTATCAGTGTTGGCACGTTACGGCGTCGTTTTATGGAGTTAATACGGTGTCGTTTTGATTGATTTAGCACGACCAGTTGTTGAGGTTTTAAAGAGATCTGTTGGCAGACGTTGGGTTGTTTTGCAAATGATATCTGCTATCAGCTGATGGATACCAACGACGTCGTTTTAATTAGTTGATGCGACATCGTTTTGAGGCATGACAAGAAATACAACGCTTATTGGTTGCAGCTGGTATCTGGTGAAAACAGACGATGGTTTCTGTTGTTAGATATCTACTGTAGCAACGTATGCTTGTTCTGAACAGCAACTGATGGAGTTTAATCAATAGTAGAGGAATCTGGTTATCGATATGTATGGATGAAGGAATCTGGTTTTCGAAGAGGGGAATGTTTATCCTATTTTGGTAGGTAAATACTCAGCATGACACGTGGAATTCGAATTGAACACATTGGAAATGCTACAGAAAAGCAGAGACCTTCTCCTATAAATAAGATTGAATTCGAAATCCTTGGAACGTGATTTGAGACACCAGAATTTGAATTGGTGAAGTTCTTGGGAATTCATGAGACGAAGCTTTAGAAGTGAGAATTGAAGTATCTCAGAACATAGAAGTAACGAAGGTATAAGTTGACACCGAGAGTCAGGGATTAGATTACTCGAGAATGAGATTTCTTGAGTTATCCCGACAAAATCACATACTCTATGATTACTGTTCTTGATTTAGAGCTGGAGTTTTATGTGTCGATCCATCACAGGTAGTGGATCTTTTATGTTTGCATGATATTGCATAACACGAAGAGAATATGAATTGATTCTAATGCCCAGGACTGAGATGACCTGATTTTCGAAGCCTGAGTTGGTTTCGTTAGATGGATATCCATGTCAAGATCGTATACGAATCTTGTGGCATTGATGTGAAATGGAATTAGTTCTGAGACGAAGAAGTGAGATAGATTCATTACATTTTAGAATTAATATGTTTCGCTATGCATTTATTTATTTTATTGCATATACCTGTTGATTATACTGAGATTGTTTCTCATCGGAGTTTATCCGGCTGTTGTCTTGTTTTGTATGTGTGCACGACAACAGGTAGAAGAGAGCGAAATTGACTGGGCAAGGGTAGTGAGAGCTGGCTACCTAGAAGAAGGGCGACGACTAAGAAGTACTAGAGACCTGCTGCTAGTATAGTCTTTGAATAATTAGTGTTAGTTGTGATGAAATCTGGTTGTAGTTACTGGTCAGATTTGGTACAGATAAATGTAATAGGTAATAACCGTTGTACTATTCGTTTTGTTTATGAATCAACAGCTCTTGGGAAATCAACGTGGTTATGCTCTGTTACACATGACTAGTTTTTGCAAACCAAACTTTAAAATTTTTTTTTACTAGATTTCACCGTGACTTAGTAAACTCATTAGTTTAAAATTAATCGCCCATGAGATGAAATTAGAGTAATTGTGAGAAGAGAGTCTCACAGTATTGACAACACTCGAAGGGACCAATGTCATCATAGTATCATAAACATAAGACGGAGCAGACGGCCCTACAGATGACTGGTGAGAAGCAAACACACCATATAGATCAACATTACCAGATTGCCCTGCAAATGACTGATGAGAAGCAAACACATCATATTGATCACCATAACCAGCTGGCCCCGCAGATGACTGATGAGAATCCAGAGACGGCGTACTGAAATTTAAATTTTGTGGCATACGATATGCTGTCCGGCAACCAGGATCATAGAAGTGGTCTGTAACCAAATCCATGTACAGTGGGAGATATAACACGGACAGTTACGCGCTCAAACCACGACATGTAGTCATCATCAGTTTGTCTGGAGCGTCCATGTTCTTCACCGTCAACGAGCAACCTAAACTTTCTGTTCCACAACCTGATGGCATCCCTATGGTATGACTTCCAATCTGTGTTTCTATGTCCTATTCTGGTCACGTTGTGGAGGGAATCGTTGTCCAATGCAGGTACGGGAATGGATTGTCTCAATTTAAATTGACGCATCAGAGGACAAACACAGCGCCGGATCTTATTGTCGTATGAATCAATAATTGTTTTAACATCAATATCGTTGCTTCTATACGCTGTCCATTCTGTTCCACAACCTGATGGCATCCCTATGGTATGACTTCCAATCTGTGTTTCTATGTCCTATTCTGGTCACGTTGTGGAGGGAATCGTTGTCCAATGCAGGTACGGGAATGGATTGTCTCAATTTAAATTGACGCATCAGAGGACAAACACAGCGCCGGATCTTATTGTCGTATGAATCAATAATTGTTTTAACATCAATATCGTTGCTTCTATACGCTGTCCATTTAAACGGCACAAAAAAAGAATTACAAAAATTAAATATGACGAAGCAATTAAAAAGATATAATAAATTTAATCCTCGTAATTGTTCATTTGATCGAAACATGCTCTAATAATTCTAACAAGTGTTGGCGCATGAGTGTAACTAAACACGGAGTTCCACCTAATAATTTAAAACAAAATTAATTATATTTAATGAGTTTAGTAATTGTATTATGTTATAAATAAATAGTTAAATATTTTATCGTGCACCGTAGGACGGTATTGGTGTATGTCCATCAGGTTGAATATTTGGTGCAACAAGTGCTAAATTATGTCGGTCGGGATTAACACGTTTAATTCTGCTCCAGGCCCATATCTGTAAATAAAATGAATACGGTTACAAATTACAATATATAGTGAAACATCAGTTGAAATTTTAATGAAATTACCTGTAAAATATAAAGCGATCTAGATATTATACATTTTCGTATATTTGTTGCAATACACAACTGTCGATATAGAAATGATAAGACCGCACTCCCCCAGCTATATGAATTAACCTGATATGTTTAATAAAAAAACCGGTTAAAATTTTTATATAGTCAAACAATTAATCAAAAAATTTAATAGATGTACCAGATGAATGTCTCTGAGTAGTTGCAAAAACATGAGTCTAACTGAGCCTCCTTGATAATCTGGAAACATAATCCCTCCAATTATCATCAAGGCCATGCATCGACTGTATTTCTGGACATCTTACTCCGAACTATAATCGCTAATATGTGTAGCGATACAATGTTCGTGTAGCACGGTCATACATAGATGTCCTCCTTTGAAGTATGTCTCTGTGTTGGATCTGTGTGAACAGATCCAGAATGTGTTTTGAATTACACAAAACCTATTATTGTGTTTGTGACACCCAAACCCAATGGGGCCACGAGAAATGGGGTAAACAAAATTTTCGAATAAAAGAAGGGCTAAAAGATAATTTGTTATAAGCTGTATTCCTTATAACCCAACAAGAAACAAAACACAATACAATTTCGAAGATCAGCAGATACTCAAATATGCGCGCTACTGCTAAAACTTATGCGGAAAACAGGGTATTTCATATAACCTTGCAATTGCGGATTTCAACAGCTGTTATTTGAGATAAATATACAACCATTGCTACTGAATTAATACAGCATATCCTAACCAAAACAATATAACTATGACACGGAAAACGTAGGCCTTGGATAAACACAACGCCACCCATCTGCTGATTCAAGATCCACCTGCTGTTCCTCCTTCAGCTGTCGTACCTGCACCATTTTAAAAGCTAGTGAGCCTAAAGGCTCAGCAAGTAAAATCTGAGTAGTAACAATTTCATAAAACGCAGGCAGACATCTGTACAATGCATATGTTAAGGAACTTCAAATATACTGTATCATTTTCATAAACATATCAATGGTAGAAACAGGGGAAGATAGTCCAGTTTCTCATTTCTTTCAATTCCATTTTCAGTTGATCATGGCATATAAGTTCTATTTGGTCCGTGTTGCACTTTGATCAAAATGACT
>KQ999891.1:38175-60695 GCA_001598015.1 Dorcoceras hygrometricum | reverse complement strand
GTCTGGTAGAGGCTTTGTGAAGATGTCAGCTACTTGCTGCTCAGTCGACACGTACTCCAACCGGACGTCCTTCTTTAGTACGTGGTCCCTTATAAAATGATGCCTGATGTCGATGTGCTTTGTTCTTGAATGCAAAACTGGATTCTGGGTGATCGCGATTGCACTAGTGTTGTCGCAGAGAATAGCGCTTCAGAATCATCGACTCCATAGTCCTTCGGCTGATGTTGTATCCAGAGGATTTGAGCACAGCAGCTATTAGCTGCAAGATACTCCGCTTCAGCTGTTGACGCTGCGATGGACGTCTTATTCTTACTAAACCAGGAAATCTGTCGATCTCCTAAAATGACAAGTCCCACTTGTGCTTCTACGATCAATCCTGCATCCTGTGTAATCTGCATCACTGTAACCGATTATTTGAAAGCCTGAGTCTTTGGGATACCAAAGACCCACGTTGGAAGTACCCTTGAGATATTTCAATATTCGCTTTACAGCTATGTAATGCGGTTGCTTTGGCTCTGCTTGGAATCTAGCACACATACAGACAGCAAACATGATGTCTGGTCTGCTAGCAGTCAAATATAGCAAAGAGCCTATAATACCACGATAAAGAGATACCTCAATGGCAGTACCAGCTTCATCTTTATCCAGTTTGATTGAAGAGCTGATAGGGGTCGCTGCAGCTGAACAGTTGTCCATGCCAAACTTTTTCAGCAGTTCTTTCGTATATTTCGCCTGGTTAATGAATATACCATTCTCCAGCTGTCTAACTTGTAAACCCAGAAAGAACGTCAGTTCCCCATCATACTCATCTCGAATTTGTCCTGCATCAACTTGGAAAATTTCTAGCACAATTTGGGGTTAGTTGACCCAAAAATAATATCGTCAACATAAATCTGAACTATAAAATATGGTCAGCTTTAACAAATTTAAACAGTGTCTTATCAACTATGCCAATTGTGAAGTCATGCTCGATTAGAAACTTAGATAGTGTATCATACCAAGCTCTGGGTGCTTGCTTCAACCCATATAGAGCTTTATCCAATTTGTAAACAAAATCTGGATGTGTATGACTTACGAAGCCAGGAGGTTGTGCAACATACACTTCCTCTGTTAAGACGCCATTAAGAAAGGCACTCTTAACATCCATCTGAAAGACTTTGAAGTCTTTAAATGCAGCATATGCAAGAAACGTGCGGATGCCTTCTAATCTAGCTACTGGTGCGAAGGTCTCATCAAAATCTATACCTTCCATTTGCCTAAATCCTTGTGCTACCAGCCTAACTTTGTTTCTAGTCACTACCCCATCTTCATTCAGTTTATTTCTAAAGACCCATCGAGTTCCTATGACTAAATGGTTAGAAGGTCTAGGTACAAGTGTCCAAACATTGTTACGTTTAAACTGATTAAGTTCTTCTTGCATTGCTTCTATCCAGCTGGGATCAGCTAAGGCCTCATCTATCTGCTTAGGCTCTATATGCGAGATGAAAGCAGAATCAAAATGATCATGCATTAGCTGGCCTCGTGTGCGAACAGAGGATTCGAAATTACCTATGACTTGCTCGGGTGGATGATTTTTATTCCACCGAAGATCAAGTCCGATTGGATTTGCTCTTTGTTCCCCCTGTGTCGCTGGCTGGTTTGCAACTGCTGGATCAGCTGACGCCAATTGATGTTGAGCATTGTTGGCTTGTGCGTCTGCTTCCAGCTGTTGTGATCGTTGTTCCAGATGTGAGCTAGGATCAGCTCTTGTTTCAGTTGATGGTCTGGATACCAGCTCATGATCACTTGCGACTGGTTGTCCAGACGTTGGTCTTAATACCGAATGATATGATGTGCTCGCGCCTTGTTGTCCAGCTGGTGGTTTAGATACCAATTGATAATTTATGCTAGCAGCTGGTGCTTCAGGCGTTGATCTTGAAACCAATGGAGAAATTCTTGCGACTGCTTGCGCAACGTCTGGTTTATCAACGTCTGTTGGAGAAACATCTGATTCATCGTCGTCTGGTTGAACATTTGTTGCTACACCTCCAGCAGCTGGTACACTTGGGAAGATCTGACCCTGTATAGAATCATTGTTAGTTAAATCAATGACTACTGGGTTACCTGTCAGATCTTGTTGTGCATTAATGTTTGGTGTGTCCATTGTTGGGTGTTCTTCAGCTGATTGTCTTTGTGGCATGTCGTCATCTGATTCTTCAAGACTTGTTGACTCCAGACGTGTGCACAAATCATGTAGGCTTGCAGCTGAATTTGATTTGAAACTGTATTCATCAAACGCCACGTGTGCTGATTCCTCAACTGTCAAACATCGGTTGTTGAAAACACGATACGCTTTGCTCACAGCTGAATATCCTAAGAAGATACCTGCATCAGATTTAGGTTCAAAGGCAGTTAGATGATTTTTTCCATTGTTATGAATGAAGCATCTACACCCAAACACCCTGAAGTAAGAGATATCAGGTTTCTTGCCATGCCAGATCTCATATGGGGTTTTATCGTGCATCCTATTAATCATCGATCTGTTTTGAGTATAACATGTTGTGTTAACTGCTTCTGCCCAGAAGTTTGGAGAAATACCGGAATATGCAATCATAGACCTAGCAGCTTCTTTTAAAGTAGGTTTCTCCTCTCAGCAAGCCCGTTCTGCTTAGGAGTTCTAGCTGCTGAAAGCTCATGCTTTATTCCTAAGTCTTCTAGATAAGAATTCAATTTATGATTTAAAAATTCAGTACCACGATCAGTTCTTATCCTGTTGACTGAACAAGATCTGTCATTTTGCAAACGTTTTAAAAGACGTATCAGCTGGTCTGCGGTATCAGATTTTGATTTTAAAATAACACCCAAGTATATTTTGTAAATCATCAACGACTGCAAGGGTGTAGTTTGTTCCCCCTAAGCTACTTACGGGTATAGGACCAGAAAGATCCATGTGTAAAAGCTCTAAGCTACGGGAGGAACGCTTACCGCCTTTCTTTTTTAAGGTAGATTTATTTGCTTTCCCATCTGACAGGCTGCACAGATCTTATACTTGGAAAATTTTAATGTGGACATACCAGAAACCATATCATGTTCACTCAACTTGGCAAGTGTTTTGAAGTTTAGATGGTTCATTCTTTGATGCCACAGCCAGCTCTTGGAAGAGTTAGCTGTAAGACATAACTGTTCAGACCTCAACTGCTCTGACCAATCGATAATGTAGGTCTTTCCCGATCTTTTACCCACCAATACGGTCAGACCATATGAGTTTTGAACTGTGCACGTGTGTTGTTTTAACTATGTAACCATTGTCACATAGCTGACTGATACTAATTAAATTGTAACAAAGGTTATCAACAACCAAAATATCTGAAATAGAAATGTTACCATGGGTAAGCTTACCCTTACCCACAGTGTTACCGTGAGCGTTATCACCAAAGACTATCTTTGCTCCTTTGTGTGGAACAAAGTCTGATAGCATATTTTGGTTTCCTGTCATGTGCCGCACACAGCCGCTATCCAGGTACCACAAATTTGATACATCAGCTGGTTCGGACCTATTGTCTTGCAATCATAAAACCAGCTTTTGGTACCCAATTTTACTTGGGTCCAGATCGGATTACCCCTTTCGGGACCCATACTTGAATTACCTTAACAGTTTTTCCAGTACTAGAGTCCGTGAGGGTCTGTGCATAATTACAGTGAGATCTGTTGAGTTTTGATTTCATACTTTGACCACTTAGATTTCTTTTCTGCTGAACCTTTTTCCAACCAGATTTTACCTTCGTTGAACTACGCCATGACTGGTTAGGAACAAATGACTTTCGACCAGCTTTTGCTTTGTCTTTGTCTAGTTTGTTCTTTAGCCAGCTTGGCTTGGAGTTTTCAGGTTTGGAATAGCCGATACCAGCTTTTCCTTTCTGATTCAGCTGTGAAGAGTTCTGGTCATCATACCTCATCGACTCACAGCAGTCATATATCACGTTGGCTTTGACAAAGCTCATCTTGTTGAACTTGTCATATACCGGCTGTGACTGAGTACTTGTTTCTCCTTCGCTGTTTTCACTACTATTGAAGCCCAAACCAGTTCTATCATTTGCTGGCTTTTGGCTTTCTTGCAGCTTATGGAGAGAACGAGAAGATTGGTTCCAGGAGCTCATTACTTCATTTAATCTTTCAATTTCAGCTTTGAGCTCACTAGACTCTTCTCTCAATAATTCATTCTCAGTTGTCAGCTTAATCAGCTCGATTTTCAAACTGTCAGCTTCACCAAGTTCAACAACACTTGGTTCAGCTGAACTATTTTTCAAATCAATGTTTTCAGCTTTAGCTTCCTCGAATGAGTGAGAAAGCTTCCTGCACTCTTTGACCATGTCATTTAGTGCACTGACAAGGTCTTCTCGTGTAAATTCAACATTAGAGAAGTCAAATACCTCGTCATCTGATGTTTGGTCAGCCATGAGACAGTGAACCTCCTCATGTTCACTATCGCTTGATGACGATCTGCTGGAAGAAGATTCTGAATCAGTGTCCGCCCAGCTTTTGGTGCTTTCATCAGCCACCAGTACTTTGCGATCATGCTTGCGGCTGGTCCTCTTATCACCTCGTGTACTCATCCGTCTATCTTTGGATCTCTCCTTCGATCTGTCCACAGCTCTTTCATCTGATTTGTCATCTCTGTTGTATCGATCCTCCTTCTTGTATCTATCATCAGTTCTCTTGTCATCTCGTTTGTATCTATCGTCTTTCTTGGATCTGTTGCACTCAGCTGCAAAATGGCCTGGACGTTCAAAGTTAAAGTATTTCATATCAGATACATCTTTATCATTTTTATGATTATTGTAAGAAGCAGAAGGGTTATAGGATCTTCTCAAATATTTCCCAAATTTCTTGACGAAGAGGGACATGACGTCATCGCTGAGTTGATCAGCCGTATTGCTTGTGCTTGGAGAGAACTGTTCAGTAGTTGTAGCAGCTAATTCTTTTGCGGTATGGGATGTCGAGGGTCCAGCTTCTGCTCTTGTCTCCAACTCGAACTCATAGGATTTTAGGTGGCAA
Organism: Dorcoceras hygrometricum; assembly: GCA_001598015.1. NCBI lineage: Eukaryota > Viridiplantae > Streptophyta > Magnoliopsida > Lamiales > Gesneriaceae > Dorcoceras > Dorcoceras hygrometricum. The sequence goes on along the minus strand of KQ999891.1, from coordinate 55,661 downwards.
ACAGTCGTGCAGCTCCAGCTTGTTCAAATCTTTGGACTCCCTCATTGCCATAGTCTTCACGTCCCACTCTCTGGGAAACGCTCTCATGACCTTCAACGCCAGCTCGTGATTTCTGTACTCTTTTCCAAGACTGGTCAGCTCTATTACCACAGCGCTGAACCTTTAAACTCAGTCATCGTCTCTCCATCCTTTATCTTGATGGATTCATACTTCTGCTGAGCGACCGTCAGCTTGTTCTCTTTTGTTTTGTCGCTTCCTTCACATATTTGAGTTAGCTTTTCCCAAATATCTTTAGCTGTGGCGCAGGTTTTGATTTTGCTGAACATGTTTTTGTCCTTGTCCAACGTCTTGTATAGAACGTCCCTGTCACATTGTCCAGATTGACTTTCTTCTTATCTTCACTGGTGTACTCATGTCTGCTCTTCTCTAGGAACTGAGGCTCGCCATTGGATATAGCAAAATCTAGATTCGGCTTCATTATCTTCATCGGCCCTTCAGTGATCACCGCCCACATTTCATTGTCCTGGGCAGCCAGATGCGCTTGCATGCGTGTCTTCCAGTCGTCATAATCTTCCTTGGAAAACAAAGGAATCTTGTTGTGAGAAGTAGACATATTGATATAAGATAAAGCACAAACAACAACTGTTCAATAACTGAGATGCGCAGGCTCTGATACCAATTGATATGATCAATATGGCACGAAAACAGCCCTAGGATTTCAGAAAGGGGGTTGAATGAACTCCTTGATATTTTTAGATTTTCGAAACCGTTTAAAAATATTTTTACAAGCATCGCTTAACTTAAGTCCGAGTTACCAGACTTAAGGTATCTCAGTTTAACGGCTGATTTCTTGTCTAACAAATATGTGCGGAATAAAGCCAATTGATCAGTGAACAGTGTAACAAGTAAGTAAATGCGTAATGTAAAAGTTAAGGGACAGAGTTTGTTTCTGGAAGTTCGGATATAAATATCTTACGTCTCCCCTTCTTCCTTTTCAGGAAGGTTTCACTAGAAGATTTGATGCGTGCAGGCCTTCTACAAACACCCGATCACGGAGCCTCGCTCAAGGTGAACTCCTAGCAACTCCATAAACAATCACGCAGACGCAGCTGCTGGTTTTACAACACTTAGAATGATATTTTTCAAACGGCTTTTAGACAGCGCATTTGTTACAGACTCAACAATGAATACAACGATGGAATACAAATCTATTGAGTGCTGTAAATTCTTTGGTTTCTAAACAACGAAACACGATTCAAAAGATTGAACCAGAGAAAGACTCGAAGGTAAATCTATGAATGCTTGATTGAAAGTTCTTCAAGTTGTGAGCTTTTTGAGAATAGCTTCAAATTGCAAAGCGCTCGTAAAATTGGCAGAGTGACGATAAGTAACAATAGAGAAGAAGATCTTATTCAATTCAAACTTCTGATATTCGCTCAACGGTCATTTGATTTGGCTAAGGAAATAAAATCCCTTTTGAAATTCTGATAATCTGTAACCGTATATCCTGCTCCACCAAATGGTAAATTGCACATCGTCAGAACCAGATTGTCGTTTTCCATATTTGCGCAATCACCGTAGAACGTCCTCTGTAAGTTGTACTATTTATCCAAAATAGTACCGATATTGTCTCCTTAATTCCAGGCAATTGTACGATTCTGTTATGGCCATCGATCTTTTCAAATTTGAGTATATGATCGAATTTGAATCAATTCATTGTTTGTACACCAGCTGATGACTTGAACATCTGAAAGTATGCACCAGCTGATAACTTCGACTCCTGAAAATATGCACCAGCTGATCGCTTGAAATATCTCCCTTTATGTATATTGAAGAATATGACGTAACGGCTGGTTACAATGCCTGAACACTTCATCACCTGATTTGTCCAACAGCTGAAATACCAACGGCTGATATACCAGTAGATGATTATATGCTAAACCCATCGGCTGAATCCTAGCGCTAATCCAATACTCTTTCGTTTCAACTTATCCAAACGCTGTCGTTTTGCAATATTCAATGAAATACGCTAACAATCAACAACTTGCGTCTGAAACTAATACATCTGCTGATTACTAACCAACGACTGATTATACCAACGGCTGAAAGAATACCAAATGCTAACGTAGAAATCCAACGACTGATCCAGTACCAGAAACTGATAACCTGTACTAATTCAACCTCTGAAATAATCCCAAATATCAACATCTGATATCTAGCATCTGAAAATCTCAACGCAACATCTGAATACTTCCACTTAACAACCATCAGCTGAATATCAACCCGTCGACTGAAATATGCTATGTTTCAAATACGTAGTTGATATCATCGTCTGTCTGTCCAGACCTATCTTAACTTCACTACTTATATTATTTTGTTATCACCAAAACTTAATAAATTTTATCCTAACACATACAGGAAAACTTGGAAGCAGAACACATAACTTTTTGAACCCAATCTTTCTTTCTTAAACATTCATAAATCTTCTTTGAACATGAACTTAAACATAACTTTAACATACAGGCAAGCAGATCCATAAAATGAGAAAATCAATATATGCTTCAAATGGTGTAGCAAAGGATCAGCTTTTACTTGCCTTTAAAACTCGAGCTTTGCAACGGCAGTAGGTTCCTGCAGAGTTCCTCCTTAGCAATCAAGACGAGTTTCTTTGGAAATATTTGAGAGAACACATAAGAGTTTGCTTCCTGTAAATGAATGAATCTTTTCCTTCAAAAACAGGTATTTATATGGGAAGGATTAGTGGCAAGCAAGGTGTATTCATCAAGCATGACACACCTTACCTAAGTTATGAAATTTTAGTAAAATTCCTCCCTCAATGTTTTAATTGAAAATCTACCAAACCCTTTTTAAAAGAAATCATTTTGTCCTCCTTAAAATCATTTAAACAAGTTTCTAAAATCTGCTCGTGCATTGCGTTTGGAGTAACCTCAACAGGAACTTGCTGTGTCGCTCCTCAGTACTGAAATCAATAAGATCAGCTTTCATAAAATAAATTATGCTAACATTTAAATTTGTCATTTTGACCCTTGAAATAAATAAGGTGCATACATGTGATCCTATGGATTTTGGGGCGTTAAAGTTGTACAATTTTAGGATATCCAGGTACTTTAGCTGGGCCAGGGGTGCGTCAGCTAGTGGATCCACTTAGGAGTTGATCGAGTGTCCCGATTATATATTTATATTTTTTCGAGTCATTACCAAGGGATACCTTGAGTAGTGTTGTTGTTGTAGTTGACTTGACGTGATTATTGTTTAATTACTAACTTTTCAGATTTGGAATTGGAGACAGGTTTTTCTCAGAAGATACAAAACAATTGTAAAACAGTACGTGCACCTAAACCCGCATGCACTAGCTACAGATATAAGTACATCTTCTAGTAAGACCAACGAGGGAACCAACGATTACTTAAATTTTCCCTTGAATTTATTTTTTGTAGAAGCTGTTCTTGAAGAGGGTATCACGATTGAGTCTTGTTCGACGATGCTGACGAGTTAATCATTCCTGCATCCATCAGTATATACAGGACCAAAAACCAAACAGGCGGAAAAATAGCATAGAAACAGAAATAAGTTTGAGGTATAACATGTACATCATGTTGAAACCATATAAAATCCAGTAATCAGTTGTGCATAACATGTACCTCAACCGAGAATTCGAATTAAGATATAAAATCCAAAATAAGATTGAGGTATAAAATAGCACAGAAACATAAACAAATAGTTAGATACAATTTCAACAGAGAATTCAAATTAAACACACAATTATAAAAGCTAGTAATCAGTTGTGCATAACATGTACCTCATGTTGAAACCATATTTTGAATGTTTACTGTCAGGATCGGTGCAACAAAACAGAGATTAAGCACTTGATTAACCACAAAGTATGGAAGGCTCTACCGGAGCTGAAGAACCAACTATCCGGAAATCAGGAAAAGTCAGTACGGCTTGACTATCACGCTCACTCTTCCAGCCCACCAACTACTCCAGAAGCGGTATGGAAAGAATGATCTTTAGGAGAGTAACTCAACGTTGTCCGCCTTTCTCCAAGATGATACGTCTACCGCCGACAATCGGAGAAGTAGGGTTCGGTGAGCAGTAAGGGTTTAGCGACATGGTAAAGATCGCTAACTCGAGAGAAAAAATACGCTAAGTGTCGGGAGTGAATGATGTGCACATGGTCAAAGTCAATATATATACTGAAATCCCACGATCTTATCTACAATGCCACATAATAGCTCGGGTCCAAGCTGATACCAGCTCAGGTATATAGTTCAGCACACTTCCTCCCTCAGCTGGCGCACACAATAGCACAAGCTTGCTACTCAAATCACGATCACACAGATTACACTCTCAGGACTGTAGAGAATATTCTCCTGCAAAAACCACAAGAAACAAAAACAAAGGCAAACAGCAATGCACCAGATCTAGGCTCTCAGTAAGCAAACAACCAGGATTTACACAGATCAAAGCTATTAGCTTAGAGACCACAACAGCTCAGGGACCACAACAGCTCAGAGACCAGTAACAGCTCGAAGACCAGCAACAGTCTGAGACTAGCAGAATATCTTGGAGGCCAGCAACAGCTCAGAGACAAGCAACAACTCAGAGATCGCAACAGCTTAGAGACTAGCAACATCTCTGAGACCAGTAACAACTCAGAGACCAGCAAAACAGCTCGAGAGACCAGCAACAAATCTGAGACCAGCAACAAATCTGAGACCAGTAACAGCTCAGAGACCAGCAACAGCTCAGAGACAGTAACAGCTCCGAGACTAGTAACAACTCTGAGACCAGTACAATAGCTTGGAGACCAGCAACAGCTCAGAGAAGAGTAACAGCTCAGAGACAATCAGAACAGCTCTAAGACTATCAACATCTCAGAGACCAGTAGAACCACCAAAGCAGGAGACCCCCTCAAGCAGCCAAGAAGCAGCTACGGCTCCCCTCAATATAGCTCACATAGCCAAGGAGCAGCTACGGCTCTAAGACCAGTAACAAATTTGAGACTAGAAGAACCACCAAAGCAGGATACCTCCTAACGTAGCAACACTAGTGATCTGAACACTCATCTCAGGGAACCCAGAACATCCCTAAGATGAATCCAACTAAGACTCCAGTTCGCATCGGTTGTGCTACGCAGCGCCTCCCAGAGCTGCTTACTCCTAAGCTGTTTTCCCCAGAAACAGCTCGTGACAAAAACCATCATAACGCCCAACTATGCAGTTCAGCTCAGAACCATTCTTCACATATCATCTTACACTACAGCTCCTAATAGCTAATTCTCATACAGTAAAATCTGCAGCTGTTTGATACTACGCTATTATCTCCAAAAATCTAATGACTGGAAGACTTGCTCCACGCTCAACGAGGAAGTTCTGCCTGGCTTGGATTTCTTGACACTTTCAATTCCACCTGGAACCAAATTCAGCTCTGCCTCGCTTTCCACCACTATCCATATCACCGAAAATCACTCAATTATAAAACTTCAAACCACAGTAGCTCAAATCCACCACCTGTATTTAAAATCTTCTTAAAAAATTTTATGGTAGATTGTATCACTAATTCATGTTTCTTACGTGTTTCTAAGAAATTTTCTTCAAATTGGAAACCATTAATTAACTATGCATCTCTAAATACACAAGTGACCGATCATGTGTGTTAGGAAGGAACCTTTAAGGCAAGAAATCGGCAGGAAACTTAAGCCAAGAAAGTACCTTAATGCTGACCAGCAGCTCTCCTCTTTCCCGAAGCTTCAGCTAAGAAATTCCGAAGTTAGCTAACACACCAGTTTCAATTTCAAGGTTAAAACTTAAGAACATGCAAGAGACGATCGAAAGAGGGTTATGTTAGTGACCAATTAAAAGAATCTAAAGAGAACAATCACAGAAGATCGAAAGATATGTAGGGCGAGGAAGAAAGAATAATATTACGTAGAAAGCTTTCAATTATGATTTTGGAATAAATGTCATGCTCAGACAACAATGGATTGCACGAAACTGTTGTCGTTTTCTTTAAAAACACACTCAATGACAACGGTTGTTACGACACCATTGTCGTTTCCCGATATCTTTTTTTAAAAACAAGTTCAATGACAATGGCATTAATAATACTTTTGTCGTTGCGCCAAAAACAATACCATAAGGCATCGGCTTTTTAATAACTGTTGTCGTTTTGGCAGAAAACGCGCTCATCAACAATGAATATCACCTAAAAACGTTGTTATAAATTAAATTACAATGGTTCTGTATGAATTCATTCTCTATTGAGTGTTGTTAAAGGTCATTTTTGTAGTAGTGGAGTATGCCTTCCAAAATTAGCTAAGGAAGTAGGACTTCCATATTTAGGTCATAGGATTAGAACTACTATTTTTGGATTAGATGGTCTGAAAAATTGTTTCACATCATAATGTACAATTTAATAAACTGTGAAGATCGATCCGATCTTATTGTCGATAGTGATTATGATGACACTACTATGACGGACTTGAAACCAATGTGTGATGGGCTTGGGCTTGTCCTGAGCCCATTAATATGTTTGAGCCCATGAAATACCTATAAATATGGGCCTAGAGGGGATATTCATTTGTACCAGGTTGTGTTGAAAACTCTCTTCTGCCCTCCACGCTTGGCCTCCTCCCGCCACCGTTGCCTGCCGACGCCGTCGGCTGCATCGCCTGCTACCGTCGCCGTCGTTGGAATTCATTTCGACCGTCTTGGTGTGGAGATTCAATCCGTTAAATTTTTGCTGATTTTCTAGTGCAAACCAGCAAAGGAATTGGGATCCTGGTCGTGGATCGGATTAGACGATTGGATCTATTCAACCGTTGAAGGGTTATCTCCCTTTGCGGAATAGTCGGAGCCGGGCGCCAAGTCGCCAAAGGTAAATATTTCTAAACATCCTATGTATGTTTATTATATTTTATTCGCATATGAGCGTTCCCCGGAACAAATTTATTAAATTTCTGTTGTGCCCCGGGAGCGAGATTCGGATCCACCGCTGCGCCAACAGCTTCGACCTGCACAGATTGATAGCTCACAACTTGTAAAAAGCCTTGATAACATTAATGATGTCGTTAACAAAAGAAGGCCCCTTATTTATGTTTATGATTTTCCTGGTAAGTTCAATAGATTTCTCCTTGAGGTAAGTTACCTCGATGGATGTGTTGGTGCATCGGCGGATCCGGATCCGACTCTCGGGGTGTAACGGAAGTTTTAAAATTTTGATTGAACCCGGGGAACGGTCATAAACAAATAAAATAACTAAAAATACAAAGTATGTTTAGAGTATACCTTCAATGACTAGGCACTCGGCTCCCACCAGTTTGCACTAGAAAACTCCTAATCTGATCCACGACCAGAATCTCAATTCCTTCACCAGTTTGCACTAGAAAACTAGTGATACTTCACGAACGGAATCTCATGCCGAGACGGTTCGAACAAATTTCGACATCGACGGGTGACGACGGCGGCGGGTAAACACGATGGCGGTAGGGCGACGAGATGAGGGGATGGGCTAAACCAGGTTAATGGGCCCAGGTCAGGCCAAGCCCATCGCACAATGGTTTCAAGTCCATCATATTTTTGTCATCATAATCTCGATCGACGATCAAATCGAACCAATCTGCACAATTTCTAAAACTGTACAATATGATGTGAAAACAAATTTTCAGACCACCTAATTCAAAAATAGCAGTTAGACCCCTATCATCTAAAAATAAAGTCATACTTCCTCAGCCAAATTTGGAATTCATACTCCCAAACTTCCTCCTACTATACTCAAAACTTTGAGTACCATTTCTGTATGCCAATTGAGAAACCAGTACTTGTATGACCCTCAATGGTTCAGGGATACAGCTAGCCATTGGCTCACAACTTCTTGTGACTCCGAAAACACCTTTTCGGACTTATCCATCGGATGATGGTAACTCACCGATAGTTCCTGCAAGAACCAATTAGTCATGGTTAGAGTATAATATGGTCCTTTCATCTCAAATATCCTGACCAAATCAACGATCATTGATAAATCGAGAGTCTCTACAGATCCGATAGCCATGCATACATCTTGGAGATCAAATAGTGACATCGCATGGGCTACTAGGTAAAATCATTTACCTAAAACACATCTAGTACTTTGGCCAGAGATTTGTCACACTATTATCTTCTCAGATAGCATAGGATATCCATGCACAAGGGCGAGTGGTCAATCCTTGTCAACGAAGCATCGACTCCTACATGAAATGTAACCTCACCCAATCCCGCCACCTGATGACCCCAACGGAGTCGGTAAACGGGTCAAAGTGATGCACCTATCATAGAGATTCTCAATGATGTTTCGAGTAGTAAGGACTAATCTGTACAACCAAGACCTCGGACATAATCTACTCAACAAATGATAAACACTTGGAAAGTCCGAACGAGGATAGTTCGATAAATCACCAGGTTACTACCCGTCTGCATTCTTAGAACATATCTTTGTTCCTTACTAATGAAACGTGGTACTTTACATTGCAGATGCTAATCTCAAGATCGGGCGGCCCTTATCCTCTTTGGAAGGCCCAATCGACTAGAAGCTAGTTTAGAACATACAGTGACTACTAGATGTGTTTCATTATAACCATCAAACCCACTATCACATCTAACATACATTATAGTGCATTCAAGAAATTTATCCAACAATTTGTAATCATAATAATGAAGATAAAGAATGCCATAAATATGCAAATTTCATAAATAAAGATCGTTTTACATATATTCAACCAGGACCCACATGCCACAAGTTGGCTAGTTGGACAAGTACTATAACAGGATGTAGCTACCTAGATGGAGATGCATGATTATTTACATAAAATAATATTTGAGATTGGTCCTATCTTAGAAATAGCAATTAAAAAATATGATTTTGGGTTATTTTCCAGGTGGTCAAAATCGTTCAATGGTAGTAAAGAATGGGTTTTAATTTATCAGCGGGTTAGTTTCTATTATGTAGTTGAATTTAAGCAAAGACAAATGAAGGATATAAGTGTGGGGACAAAGTGTAACTATCTGGCACGATAGTAAGCTTTTTTTACTCTGTGGTGCACACTTGCTCTTGCAAACTCATTGTGATCTTCTTCTAAAAACTCCATCAATTTTCCTTGGTATTGTATTCTTGCGGTATCTCAGAGATCAAGGAAGATCATTATCAAAATGTCTTGAAACTTATTTATTTGTTTTTTTATTTTTATTGAGATTATGAAGTTAGATGGTTTCATAAAGGCACAAATCGATCCTTTGAAATTAAGTAAGATTTGGGTTACCTTACTTATTATATTTCATGTTTTCACTCTATGAGAGGATTTTCTGAATGTACGTTCTGTTTTACTAGTGCTCTCAGGGTTCAACCTAAGAAATTTCTACCTATGTGAGGATTTTAAGATAAATATCTGACATGTTCTGAATTAAACATGTCTATACTGATCTTCTCAACATGTCTGATCTGATCTGCTATGATCTTCTCAACTTTTGAGCCAATCTGATATTCTCAACTCTGAATTGATCACTGCTTTTCTCAACTTAGCTCAGTTCTTCGTTTATACTATGGGTTTTCAGTTCTCATCTCTTATCCAATTTGATCTGTTTCCAGTTTCACCTGCGCAGTCACTTAAACTGTAAGAAACATAACAAAACGTTTTGTAGTATCAAAATTAAGATTGATCTGTCTCATAGATCCAACAGTCTTCCCATTTTTTATTAACACAAAACTTGGATAAAAAAAAGCACGAAAAACAGAACGCAACTTAAACAAATTTTCAAATTATGAGAAGAAAAAAGGTTGAAAAACATCACCTCCCCCTCAATTTTGAAATTAAAACTCCCCCTAAACAGACAAGATATTTTCAAATTTTCGAGAAGAAAACTTTTTGCAGGGAAGACAGTTTAGAGAAAAACGGAATGTATAATATGAACTTTCTGGAAATGACACGTGCTATTGATTTTGCCCATATTCAAGAATAATAGATAAATAATGATCGAATTAATAGAATCTCTTCCATGTTTATCTACTTTCGTATCATGTCAACTATATTAGTTTAAGTAGATGAAGGAATTGAAATTACATTGTGATCTCAAACAGTAGCTCACAACCGAAAGATGATGATCTAACAATGATCTTTTTCTCACTTTGTTAGGATCAAAAAAGCAGCTCGGGAGTTCCGGGGGGGGGGGGGTTGAATGAACTCCTCTACTTTTACAGCTCAAAGCTAACGACTTATCAGCTTGGAGGATCTCAGTAACAATCAGTTGTCTCGTGTAATAAAATTATTTATACGGAAAGAACACAATTCAAAAGAGAACATAATAAATGCGTAAACATAAAATTAAGAGTCAATAATTTGTTTCTGTAAGTTCGGAGTATAATCTCCTACGTCTCCCATTCTTCCGCAACCTAAAGGATTTCCACTTGAAGGTTTGATTGATACAACTCTTGTAACAACCCGATCCGACTGCCAGCAGCTGCAAAAACTCCTAGCCTCACAATAATAGACACAAACCGCAATCTGTTATACAATACAAAGAACACAGCTCTAAGCTGGTTTGCTAATCTAGCACTCAACGCTCTGTATATGATTGTACAGTGTAAACTTAACACTACATAGTGTGATAAGAAAGTGTATGTGACACAAAGAATATAATGAAAACAATCTGTGTATGTGTGTCACTAGCTCTGAGCTGGTTCAAGAAAATGAACTCCCTTTGCTCTTTGAAAACTTGTTAATTCAGCAGTTCAAAAGTTGTGTGAGCATTATGTGATTCCAAATGATCTACTCTCCATTTTATACCCTTTGGATACAACGATAATATATGTTACTAGTACACACGTCGTGTGTATCCAAAGTGAGATAACTGCAGCTTCTTAAATGCTTGTTCTGTATATGTACACCTCCATTAAATGATTTTACCTTGTTAGCATACTATGTTCCGTATCTCGCTGAGAACATATCTCTGTGTATCTGGGATTAGCTAAAAGTAGTTTCAACGACTACAAAGCGATCCTTAGAGGTCAAACACATCACATCAATCTGCCCGAAATTTCAAGTATTCTGAAATCCATTTTACTAAGTTATCCTTACTCAGCTGGTTTTCCGCTCTGGTTTGTGCGTTGAACTACTCTTCTAATCTGGTTCTAAGCTGTTCTGCTCTTCAAGCTGATCTGGTTATCTAAAGCGGTGGTTCTGGTGGGGTATTAGCTGCTGCGTGGAGCTCGAAAGTCACACTGTCAGTCTGTAAGTTATAGAGTTTTAAGATGCATGTTTATTTTCACATGATTCATGTTCCATTTTCAGCATTAATTTTACTTTAGGAGTTTTAGAGTTATACTCTTAGTCATGTATTTACGTGAAAGGTTTTGGGTGCCAGTATGCCTCCTAGACGTGCTAGAAGCGGGATGATGACGCACCTCCTCATCCCCCACCTCCGCAGTTGACGCCATATGAGAGGGCTAGCATGGACATGCTAGGAACACCACGATGTTTGAGAGGTAGTCAGAGTGTTCTGGGAAGTCTCATGAGGAGGATGTGGCTGAGCGGTTCCGCAAGCAGGGACCCAAGGAATTTGCTGGGTTGAATCTAAGCATAACTGTAGATCTTCTAGGACTTTCCTTGAGAACTTAGATGGGTAGGACAAGCGGACCTAGAAATGTTTTAGGAATATAAACTGTTTATTGGAAGCTAGATCGATTGTAAACACGTTCCTGTGTGATGTTCGATTTCAGGAGTTCTAGGTGTCACTATCCTTGCATTGCTAGAATCAAGGGCGATCCACTTTTTTATTTCGAGTGCGTTCACACAGAGGACGGGTATCATTCCGGAGAGCTTGGGAGTAGCTCTCGCCATGACGGTTCCATCAGGAGAGGAGTTGACGACGACCAGCGTTGTGCAGGGATTGACGATGATGTTACAGGATCATGCGGTCAAAGCAAACTTGGTCATTTTTCCGATGTCAGTTTTCGACCTTAATCTAGGGATGGACTGGTTGACGGAGTATTGAGCGGTGATTGATTTCCATCAGAGGTTAGTGATGATCAGGCTGCCACGGCAGGATACTTTCCTCTTTGAAGCGGCGAGGAGACCGCGGAAGCCCAGGTTTATATCTTTTATATAGGACAGGAAGCTAGTTGAGCTTGAACCAGTTGTTGAGTTCATGTTTAAAATGATTTACGCATGTTCAAGGAAAGAAAGATTGGTTTCAAAATGATGTTTTACTGCTTCCAAGTTTTTCCAGAAAGTTATTGATGTTTTAAAATACTGAGGAGTTTGAGTTTGATTCAAGTAAGTTCATGAATGTTCTTCCGTCTTGTGAATGGTAACATTTGAATTTGACGCTATGTTCGGATGTTGTTGGTCGAATCAGTATATAGTCTGGTTTGATAGGCAACAGCTGATAGCGTATCTGTCGTTTGATGTTGCAACACCAAGTTCTTATTCAGATTTTGTTTCCTATGTCAGCGACTGAATTTAATATTTAAATTCAGCAGTTACATTTCAGCTGTTGCATTTGTTCGTAACCAGCTGTTGCATTTGTTCGTAACCAGCTGTTGCGTTAGTTGTATTCAGCTGTTGCTTTAGTTTGTATTCAGCCGTTGGTTTGTTCAACACCTGAAAGCCTTTGTTTAAGTTGTGTTGACGTCTGAGTTGACCAATCCTATTTCATAGTTACAGCTGTTCACTATTCAAACAGTATCCCAAGCCACGTCTGTTTCTTACGCTAACGACATCATTTCATTTAACACATCTGTTTCAATGTTAGTGGATATCCTTACAACTGAATTGTTTCTTCTTCCTCGTGACGTCTGTGTTCAGTCAGATGTTACTTGTTCATTTTCACTTCAAGTCGAAAGAATTATTCGATTCATTTTACAGATTCAAGTAGTATTTTTATTCAGTTTTCATCTTCGCAAGTATTACAGATAATTCTCGAAGTGTTCCAGAACATCATTGAACAACCAAAAAACCAGTAAATCGTACTAGAAAGAAAGAAAACATATTTTAGAAAGAATATAAAGAGCAGAATGTTTATGAAAAGTTTTAAGTTGTGACTTTGGCAACAAATGATCCCCAGGGAAGGGTGAGTGCGCGGCTGACGAACCGTGTGCCCTTTCAACCAGGAAGGATAAGGAATACGGATTGACGGATCTGTATACCCCTTCACCATGAGCTATATGCTAAGACTGATATCAGGAGTTTGATCAACCGAATTGGACCAAATGTACAAGTGTCTTTGTCATAATTTCAGAAAATGAAAGAAGAGCGCAAGTGTGATTTTAATCACAGCTCTGCAGAAAGTTTAAAGAAACTTTTTCAGAATTTGATTATGTGTTATGCTTTCAGTTTCTTTTAGATTCCTCAGTTGTTCATATTTCGCTTATTTTTTCTAACCGTATTCGGATTACAGTTATAGTATCAGCTTCTATTGTTTGTATCGCATGATTTCGTTACTTCCAAATTCTACCTGCTGAGCCCTAGGCTCACTAGTTTTCATTGAGTGCAGGTAATCAGCAGTAAGCAGCTAGATGGAGAGTGCTGATCGGATGATGTGTTTATCGTGGACATCAGATTTTGTTCCTTTCTGATTCAGATTTTGTTGTACAGAAAATTTAGCTATAGTTTTGTATTGCATCAGATTTCTAGTTCAGTTGTTTTGTAGCCAGTGTTACCACTCCAGGAGATTCAGCAGTCCCTTCACTGTCTGATGTGGAGGTAGTCAGGGACTTCTCAGACGTTTTCCCGATGAAGTTGTGGGAGTTCCACCGGAGCGAGAAGTGGAGTTTTCGATCGAGCTTATTCCAGGTACAGTGCCTATCTCTAAGGTACTATATCGATTGGCTCCTACGGAGATGAAGGAGCTGAAGGAGAAGATTCAGGAGTTGCTCGATAAGTTATTTATACGCCCTAGCTTTTCTCCATGGGGCATGCCAGTTCTGCTTGTGATGAAGAAGGATGGCAGCATGAGATTGTGTATTGACTACCGGGAGCTGAACAGAGTCACAGTGAAGAATACGTACCCACTACCAAGGATAGGGGATTTATTTGACCAGTTGCATGGAGCTTCGGTTTTCTAGAAGATTGTTTTTGAGATCTAGATACCATAGGAGATGCTTGGGATCCTGAGGTAAGATCGGGTGAACTGGACCGCCACGTACGTTGGTTCTTTCGACTGATCAATCATACGTCCGCTCACCTTTCACAGATACGACTCATAAGTTTTTATGTTACATTACGTCATGCCTTATGTATGCTATATGATTATGATACGTTATGATATGTTACGAACCATGTTTTACGACCATCCATGCATGCATGATTTAATGTATTTTATATCATGTATGTACTTGCATGTGATTTTATTATATGTACTTTGTTATTTAAAAGATAGAACATGCTGAGCCTCTAGGCTCACTAGGTTTAAATGGTGCAGGTGATGACCCTGTGGATTTTATCCCGACTGGCGGTGAGGACCTCTGAGCGGCTGTTGCAGCAGTACCTCATGACCAATATGATTTCTTTATTTACGTTATGATACACGTTTCAGACATGTATTTTATATCATGTATGTACTTGCATGTGATTTTATTATATGTACTTTGTTATTTAAAAGATAGAACATGCTGAGCCTCTAGGCTCACTAGGTTTAAATGGTGCAGGTGATGACCCTGTGGATTTTATCCCGACTGGCGGTGAGGACCTCTGAGCGGCTGTTGCAGCAGTACCTCATGACCAATATGATTTCTTTATTTACGTTATGATACACGTTTCAGACATTTTATTTACATGTTCCGTTTCCGCAACTTTTTCATACTCTGATTTTTAAACACCATTGATGATTTAATGTTTTCGAGGTATTGGTTTTATTCATGTTATAAAATGATGTTGATAAAATGTTTAAAGGGAACGATCCATACTTTTTAGTTTAGTTATTCCGCACATGATTATAAAAAAAATAAAAAAATTTAGAGTACGGTTCGTTTCAGGCTGCGTCCCCCGAGGTCTTGCTCGATTCACCAGCTGGGACAACAGCCTGATTCTTCTTCATGTAGGTGAGAACCGACTTATGGTTCAACACCTTCAGAGGGTGCAGCTTTACAGACTCCCCGAGGTCTGTTTTCACCACTTTCTCTAGCAAAATACTCAACTGCACTGCAAATCCCTGATATTTTCTGCTAGGCATATGCACCAAAGCAACTAGGGTTTGGAACAAGATATGCCCCTAGTTCACCTTCAAACCACCGCTGGTCGCCACAAATATTTACACTTCTCCGATGTCACCACATCGAAGGAACCAGCTTTGACGCACAGTGCCTTGGCCATAATATCATGCAGTAGCCGATATTCCACCTTCATGTCCATCTTTTTATTCGGCGGTCGGAAGGGAACACCAGTACAAGAAAACGCCATCTTCATTTCCGCCACTTCTTTGGCCGAAAGATCAGTTAACCTGACTATTCCCTCAATCGGCAGTTGAAACATCGCTGCAAAAACATCCTTTGTAATGACCATCTTCCTCTTTGCAACAAAACTTACAATCGTTCCAACAATACCTTGGCATTGGCGAAAAACTCGATCACAGCCCCCTCAAAAACTGAATACCAAACACCCAGAAATCCTTTAAGCCCTGATTTTTCCAAAGGCTTGAACTTCTTCACCATATAGACATGCTCCATGCTGAGCACAGATTCAAAATTGACCTGCAAAGAGTTGACAAGAGAGAGAAGCAGCCACCTCGAAAATTAAAGGGTTAGGAAATTTGAGATTTGCGAAAGTTTGCAATAAAATGTTTGAATGCTCGAAGGAATTTTTGAAAAAGTACTGGAAAATAGAAAGAATAAGGGTTTATGAATGAACGAGGAGAGAGAAAGGTTTTAATGGAACGTGTCATCCTTAGATTTAAAACATTTGAAATTACGAAAAGATGACCGTCCGATTTTAAAATGAATTTGAAAAGGCAAACCATTCACAACCGTTCAATATACCAGCGTGGAAACACTTATTCAAACACTGTGATAAACATCTACTATGTATGTCTCTAAGCTGGACCAGATTAGCCAGAGCTAATCAGCTTAGAGACAAACAGTCGAATTTTGGGCTTATCTGTTTGAATCTATATGTTCCCCATGAACAAATGCATACAGAACATAATCAAGAGATACCCAAGAGACGTAATATGTTTCTAAAATAAGAAAAGTTAGGCCGAGTAGAGGCTTGGTAAAGATATCAACAACTTGCTGATATGTTGGCACATGCTCCACCCGAACGTCCTTCTTTAGCACATGATCTCGAATGAAATGATGTCTGATGTCAATATGCTTGGTCCTAGAATGTAGTACTGGGTTCTGAGTGATCTCTATGGCACTTGTGTTGTCGCAGAAAATGGGTGCCTCTATTGCATCAATGTTGTAGTCCCTGAGGAGTTGTTGTATCCATAGGATTTGAGCACAGCAGCTCATAGCTTCTAGGTACTCTGCCTCAGCTGTGGACGTTGCGATTGATGTCTTTTCTTGCTAAACTAGGAAATCAATCATTACCCAAGAACTGGCAATTTCTACTTGTGATACGCCGATCAATCTTGCAACCTGCGTAATCTGCATCACTATAAGCAATCAAATTTAAACTTGAGTCTTTGGGATACCAAAGACCCACGTTCTGTGTGCCATTTACATATTTAAGAATGTGTTTAACAGCCATTTAATGAGACTGTTTTGGATTAGATTGTAACCTCGCACACATACAGAAAGAGAACATAATATCCGATCTGCTTGCAGTAAAGTACAGGAGAGATCCAATCATCCCACGATACATGGTTACCTCAACGGAAGTTCCAGCTTCAATTTGTCCAGCTTGATTGAAGAACTCATCGGAATAGCTGCTGATGAACACTTTTCCATCCCGAGCTCTTGAGAAGTTCCTTGGTATACTTCGCTTGGTTGATGAAAATTCCATCTCCAAGCTACTTCACTTGTAGCCCTAGGAAAAATGTCAGCTCCCCCATCATGCTCATCTCGAACTTGTCCTGCAAGCTTGGAAAATTTATCACAGAGCTACGGATTAGTTGAGCCAAAGATAATGTCATCGGCATAGAACTGTACTAATAAAACATGCTAATTTTTAACAAACTTAAACAACGTCTTATCGACAGAACCATAAAAAAATCATGATCAAGTATAAATTTGGACAAAGTATCATACCAAGCTCTAGGAGCTTGTTTCAGACCATACAGAGCTTTATTAAGCTTATACACGAAGTGTGACGCCCATACCCATGGAAGTCACGGAATCGAAGAAAACGGAATAAAAGAGAAAATAGATGGCTGAAATGATAAATGGAACAAGCGGTAATTGCCTTGCTCAATAAAAAAAACTCGAATTAATAAACCGTTGGCGCCAAGAAACTAAAATACAGATTTCATTACAATTTCGAAAGTCAAAAATGCGAAAGT
>KQ999891.1:4625-26325 GCA_001598015.1 Dorcoceras hygrometricum | reverse complement strand
ATATATATATATATGCTATATGCTACTGGGACACACTAGCCACCTCCTGGGGCACCACCAGCTGGGTTAAACCCACGACCAGCTGTAGAACCTGGGTTTCCTGAAAACAACACAACAAATAAACAAACCAAGCCCCGGAGGGACATGGGGTCAAACCCCAGTACGGAGAGCAACTATAAATCAGCAATAAGCAGCAAGAATAAAATGCAGATGCTATGCATGAGATGCTGGACAACAACCCAAAGACTCCAACCGGAAAGGAAGTCTAAGCACAGCACGACTGAATCAGCAACAAATGGTGGCCACTGGGTGTGTTCCAAGTGTGGTAGCTAGCCACTCGCCAGGACACAACACCTGAATACCAGATGCATCCAACAACTCGGCCTGCTGTTGCCCAACCTATGAACTGTGGTAGTTAGCCACTCGGCGCATAGGGGCTAACATAACCCAGCAGGGAGATGAGAGTGCGGTATTGCCGCTCGCCCTCGCAACCTGGTAAGAAACAGAACAAGAACGACGCAACGATGGCAATGAAACTGGAATGAGATGCAAATACGTGTATGCACATTCTGGACAATAACAAGCATATCAACATATGCACGACAACAATACCAACAACATGTACACAACACATAACACACGGCCATCTCATAGATCGGCAGCCTCAACAGGCAAATAATCACATAACACACAAAGCCATCTCACAAATCATCCAAGCCGTCACCTTGCTGAAATTTACAAGCTCAACCCGTACCTTAATTTCCTCAAAGAACAAAGCAACTCCCTGCCTGCACAAATCTGCCCAAAACACAATACACAGATTTCAGGGAAAACAGCCAAACTCACGGCCAATTTCTCAAGAGCTCACGGCTGGAAATCAGAGGTACAAACTAGCCTTCACTCCTACCCAAACAACTTAATAGGAAACTTAAAACAAGTTCTTAAGCTAGATCGAAAAGCTACCTGCACAACGAAACTCACACACGAGAACAGCCACGTCGTGCTTTCGCTCCAGCCAACTATAGCTTCCAAAATGGGTACGAGAAGAAAGAGCTTTTCAAGAGGAGTCCAACGCTACCTCGAATGTGAAAAACGGTGGCCGGAATCAACAGGAAATGGCCGGAGAAGCTCACGGTAAATAGTGACCAAGGGTTGAAGAACAGAGAACGAAAATCGGGAAATATATCTCTAAGTATGGGGTATGGTGAAAAGAAACGAAGCCAACGTTTCTAATTTATAAGCGCGAGAGATCTGTTCAATTATTCCACCGACAAAACAGATTTCAAAGCTTCAAATACTCAACAGATCTCACAAAACTAACGCAGGCGCTAAAACATACAAAAATCCCCAAAACGACATCGCATCAACACTACCGCGGAGAGGTTTGCTTACGCAAGCAAGTCTGGTCACTATACTAGTCGCGCGCAACACAACAGATATGCTTACATCATCAGGCCTGAAAATCGAACGCCAACTAAACAAAACAGATCTCTCCTCCAGCGTTCACTAAACGGCGTCGCATCATAGAAAACACGCTGAACAGATCTCAACCAATTCTCTCAACAGCAACGCTTACGTCAGCCAAACGACGACAACACACGATGCTGACGTCATGAGATCCGCCCACAGATTTTCGCCCGCAAGACTCAAAGCAGAAATGCTTACGTCATCCACACTAAGCAATCACGCGATGCTGACGTCATCAAATCTGCTAACATATTTTACCGAAAGATCTCTCAACAGAAATTCTTACGTCAGCCAAACGACGAAAACACACTCTGCTGACGTCATGAAATCTGCCACAAGATTTCACCCGGAATTCGAAAATCTCGAAATTTCCAGAATTGCTCCAAATGCAATTTCAGACCCAAAAATACAACCCAAACATTCAAAAAGAAATCTGAATCACCAAAAACCACTAAAACTCGATCAATTCAACAATTAATCCTTAAATACAAAACCAGGTCTCACACGAGTCTAGGCACAGTGTTGTGTGTTGCATGTGCTTGACTATGTGACTACGTGCCGCATATTTCTGTGTTATGATGTATCTTTTCTATTTTGCTTGATCCTGTTGAGTGTTTTCGTAGATACCGCCTAGAAGTCGGGGTAGAGGTAGGGGGCAGTTTGAGGAATCAACAGGATAGAATGAGGATCGGCGTAGCGCTCCTAGTCGCTCTATTAGTAGGCATGATGAGGAGGAGGAAGTTGGTGACTTGCCTCCCCCGGTGGAGCGGATGGATGTTGTTATAGCACGATTTCAGAGGATGAACCCTTCAGTCTTTAATGGTGATGAGTCCAGTGAGGATGCAGACTCGTGGCTCAGGAATATCATTGGTCTTTTCGATCGGGTGCAGTATGATGATGATCTTCGGCTGAGTTTGGCGACCCTCTTGCTTAGGAAGCCCGCGGAGCGCTGGTGGCGAGGCGCTTCGAGTACCTTGTTGGAGACCGGTGTTGGGATCTCTTGTGACAGTTTTTGCGTGACCTTCCGACAAGAGTATGTGCCCGAGTCTTATGTGAATGCCCGGGAGCGGGAGTTCGACCATCTGTAGCAGGGTTCCATGACTGTTCGGGAGTATTCTAGGAAGTTTTCTTCTCTGTTGGCGTACGTTCCCCATGTTTCTGGCCGGGAGATGGCCAAGCGGACTCGATTTCTTGAAGGCTTGAATGAAGAGTTGTATCAGATGGTGCTGACCAGCAAACCCAAGAGCTATGCTGAAGCAGTTGATACTTCTATTGATATCGAGGAAGGTTTGCAGAATCTTCGTGCTCGTAGGCAGCAGGCGGCGCAAGTTATTCATCCTGTTATTCAGGGAGCGCAGTCTTCCCATTCCTCTCAGTCAGCCCATCAGCCCCAGCAGCAGCAGCATCAGCAGCAGGTGGCTCAGCAGTCTGTGCGTCAGAGGTTTCGACCCCAAGGTCAGCAGTTTAAGAAGAAGTCGGATTCTGGCTCTTCTGGTTCAGGCAGTTCGAGTAGCAGTGGATTTCGGACTGAGTTTTGCGGCTTTTGCGGTGGAAAGCATTCTTCCACTCAGTGTGTAGGTGTGCAGGGTTCCTGCAACCTTTGTGGTCAGTACGGGCATTTTGCGAGAGTGTGTCCGTCAGCTGGATCACAGCAGACCGCGGCCCAGCCTCAGGGTCGTGGAGGTCAGTCTAGGGGTCGTTCCCCTCAGTTTCCGCAGCCTCGATTAGGTGAGACGCAGTTTAGGTCGTTTCAGCAGCCTGGTCCATCGCGGTTTGGACAGTCGTCTCAGCCTTTCTTCTCTGGACCCCAGCATGCTCAGGTTAATGCCATCACTAGGGAGCAGGCCGAGGAGACAACGAGTCGGGTGATCGCAGGTACTTGCCTTGTTTTTTATTTTCATGCGCGTGTGTTGTTTGACATCGGTGCATCGCATTCATTTATATCTGATTCGTTAGTTGTTGAGCATGGTCTGTGTACCATTTCGTTGCGCGATATTGTTTCTGTTTCTACCCCTGGTGGTGTGAGCCTGTTCTCCCAGGAGGTTTTGTTGGATGGTGTGTTGCGGTTTGGTGAGTATGTCCTGATAGCGAACTTGATTCGTTTGATGCTTTGGGATTTTTATTGCATAGTTGGGATGGACGTGCTGTCCAACTATAGGGCCTCCGTGGACTGCTTCCATGGGATTGTGCGCTTTAGGCCTTTGTCTGGCGAGAAGTGGGACTTCTACGGCCAGGACTCTAGATCGAAGATTCCCCTAGTCTCAGCGATGGAGATGTTTAGTTTGTTGTCTTTGGGGAATGCTGGCTTTTTTATCTACACTTTGGATGCGTCTTCTTCTTCCCGTGTGCAGCTTAGTGATGTTCCCGTGGTGCGACATTTCCCGGATGTGTTTCCGGAGGAGATTCCTGGTTTTCCTCCGAGGCAGGAAATAAACTTCACCATAGAGCTGGTGCCTGGCATAGCTCCGATTTCACGTGCTCCATATCGTCTGGCACCTGCAGAGTTGAGAGAACTCAAGGTGCAGTTAGATGATTTGCTGGAGAAAGGTTTTATTCGTCCTAGCATGTCACCGTGGGGAGCACCCATCTTATTTGTGAAGAAGAAGGATGGATCAATGCGGATGTGAATTGATTTTCGCCAACTGAATAAAGCCACTGTCAAGAACAAGTACCCGTTGCCGAGAATCAATGATCTGTTTGATCAGTTGCAAGGTTCTGCGGTGTATTCAAAGATTGATTTACGTTCAGGGTACCATCAGCTGAGAGTGAGAGACCAAGATGTAGCGAAGACTGCTTTTCGTACGAGGTACGGGCATTATGAGTTTTTGGTTATGCCGTTCGGTTTGACTAATGCCCTGCAGGCTTTATGGATTTGATGAACCGAGTTTTCCGCGAGTTTATTGATCAGTTTGTGATCGTGTTCATCGACGACATCTTAGTCTATTTTAATACTCCTTTGGAGCACAAGGAGCATTTGCGTATTGTCCTTCAGACGCTGAGAGACCAGCAGTTGTATGCAAAGTTTTCCAAGTGTGAGTTCTTGTTGGATCGCGTCGTATTCTTGGGGCATGTGATTTCAGCCGAGCGGATTTCTGTGGATCCTAGAAAGGTTGATGCCGTTCTGAACTGGGAGCGTCCCAGAAATGTTTCCGAGATTCGTAGTTTATTGGGTCTGGTTGGCTATTACCGTCGCTGCATTGAGGGATTTTCCAGTATAGGAAAGCCGATGACTCAATTGACTCAGAAGGACAAGCGTTTTGTTTGGACTGAGCAGTGTGAGAATGCTTTTCAACTGCTTAAGTAGAAACTGACTACTGCGCCTGTGTTGGCTCTGCCGTCTGGAACAGGTGGATTCGTTGTTTGCTCTGACGCCTCGCTTAATGGATTGGGTTGTGTTTTGATGCAAAATGGTCGAGTCATTGCGTATGCCTCGCGGCAGTTGAAACCGCACGAGACTCGTTATCCAGTCCATGATTTGGAGTTAGCAGCGGTGGTCTTTGCGTTGAAGATCTGGCGTCACTACCTGTATGGCGAGCAGTTTGTGGTGTACTCCGACCAAAAAAGTTTACAGTATTCGTTTTCGCAGCCCGACTTGAACATGAGACAACGTCGTTGGATGGAGCTGCTAAAGGACTTTGACTGTGAGATCAAGTACCAGCTTGGGAAGTCGAACGTAGTGGCCGATGCTTTGAGCAGGAAGGCTAGTGAGATGCTTGCGTCGTTGTACATCTCTAAGGATCAGGAGCATCTTAACACTACGGGTTGGAGATTTTACCCGGCTGAGGACTGCGTTGTGATTTTGTCGTTCCAAGTGGAGCCGCAGATTGTTTCTACCATTCGAGCAGCTCAAAGGACTGATCCGTCTATCCACGAGTTGAAGTTGAAGGTCAGGGCTGGCGAACTTGAGGACTATTCTGTCTCTTCCGATGGTTGTTTGCGTTTCTGGGGCAGGTTGGTTGTGCCCAATTTGATTGATTTGAAAGAGGAGATCCTTCGAGAAGCGCATTGCAGCAGACATAGTGTTCATCCTGGTGCACGGAAGATGTACAATGCTTTGAAGCCGCACTTTTGGTGGGCCCTCATGAAGAGCGACATGGCTAGTTTCGTTGCTCGTTGTTTGAACTGTCAGATGGTTAAGACCGAGAGAATGAGACCTGGTGGTGTGTTGTAGAGTTTGGAAGTGCCCCAATGGAATTGGGAGCACATTGCTATGGATTTCGTGACGCATCTGCCTCCTTCCAGCAGAGGATGCGATGCTATTTGGGTGGTTATAGACCGACTGTCGAAATCTGCACATTTTATTCCCTATGGGATGACCTTCTCGTTGAAGAAGATGGCGAAGCTGTACGTTGATTTTGTTGTTAGACTGCATGGTGTGCACGTTTCGATCGTTTCTGACCGAGATCCGAGGTTTACTTCCAGGTGTTGGAAGAGTTTGCAAACAGCTTTGGGTACCAGATTGGCTTTGAGTACCACGTATCACCCCCAGACAGATGGCCAATCTGAGAGAACTATCCAGACGTTGGAGGATATGTTGCGAGCTGTTGCGTTGGATTTCGGAGGTAGCTGGCAAGACGCGCTGTCTTTAGTTGAGTTTTCGTATAATAACAGCTACCATGTGACGATTGGTATGGCGCCTTTTGAGGGTTTGTATGGCAGAAAGTGCAGGTCGCCGGTATGTTGGGAAGAAGTGGGGGAGAAGCAGCTATCTGCCCCTGACTTTGTGCAACAAATGAAAGATCATGTGGATCTTATAAGACAGCGGATGAAAGCTGCCCAGGATCGCCAAGCCAGTTATGCGAATAAGAGGCGTCGACCTCTTGAGTTTCAGGTTGATGATCGTGTATTTCTCAAGATTTCTTCATTTCGCAGTGTGATGCGATTTGGACACAAGGGAAAGTTAGCCCCTCGTTACGTCGCGCCGTATGAGATTGTTGAGAGGATTGTCTCTTTAGCGTATCGGCTGTTGTTGCCGCAAGAGTTATCTTCTCTTCATGACCTCTTTCATGTTTCCATGTTGAGGAATTATGAGCAAGATCCGTCTCATGTTCTTAGAACTGACGAGGTTGAGCTAGATCAGTCGTTGAGCTATCAGGAATACCCCTTGCAGATCCTTGGTCGAAAAGAGAAACAGCTGAGAAATAAGACCATTCCATTGGTGATGGTACAGTGGAGCAAACATGGAAGGGAAGAAGCTACTTGGGAGCTGCAAGAAAAGATGCAGCGCGAGTGGCCGCATCTGTTTGAGTAGCTGTTGAGCTAAATTTCCAGTAGTTTGTACATTTTGGTTGTACTTCTTCCCTCGTTGTTGTTAATTGTTTGCTTAGTAATCTTGAACTCTTGGCTTGTGTTAATCAGAGTTCTGTTGTATATCTTTCTGTTTAGTTGTATTTCCAGATTGTTGTTTGATTTCAGGGACGAAATCCTTCTTAGTGGGGGAGAAATGTGAGACATGTAATGTAATTAAGATTAATTTGTTGGAATTGATCGGATTTTAGAGATTTCTGGTGATTCAGATTTCTGTTTGTGAGTTATGGTTCGTTGTTTCGGGTCAGATTTTGTATTTTAAGCAATTCTGGAGGTTTTCATATTTTTGAGTAGAGATCTAATTGTGAGATCTGGTTTCGTGGTGAGAGCTGGTCATTTTGGTGAAATCCAGTCGTAGCATGTTTTGGCGCGAGATTCCTAAACGCCGTCGTTTTAAGTGAAATCTGGATGCATTTGTGTTAAGTGAAAGCTGGTAGAGTGTTGTAACCAGCTGCTGCTTTATTTTGGTTATTGAGGGCAAAACGGTAGTGTTTTGATAAGTTGGAGCGACGTCGTTTTGGTGTAGCTCTAGTATGAGATCTGATCGCGTGTGTGTGCCTGCTGGTTGTTCAGTCGAAGCAGATGTCAACGCGGCTCAACATCCCTGTAGCGCGCGGAGGAAACGTCGTCGTTTGGCTAGCGCTAAGGAACCAGTCGATGCTCCTATTTGATTTCCAGACGTCAACGATGGTCAACTCTACTGTAGCTCGCGTCTGGTTTCCTGTAGCTTGCAGCTGGTATTGCGCGAGAGTTATCGATCAGATTTGAAGACGTAAGCTATGCGACGCCGTTTTGATTAGTAGCAACGCTGCGTTTCATTTGTTGCGGCTGGTACCAGATTTTGGAGAAATTCCCGCGATGTTTAAACCAGTCATCTGGTTGTCCAGCTTTTGGTTGAGAACCAGTCGTAGGTAGTGTCCTACGACGTCGTTTGGTGTGTTTGGGTTTATGCTTTGAGGGGTTCGACCAGCCGATGGTTGTTGGTACCTGCTGGTTATGTCGGTGGACTTTTAATCAGATTTCAGCAGCTGCGGGATTTATATATATAGGAAGACTTGGTCTTCGTTTGAGATATCAGATCCCATACTTAGAATATTTTCCCCAACATTCGTTCTTGATTTCTCGAACCCTAGAGCACTGTTCACCGTAGCTCTTCTCCGGCAATTCCCGTCGTTCTCGGTGGTTGTTTTGCTTGTTCGAGGTAGAGTTGGACTCCTCTTGAGAAGCTCTTCCATCTTATACCATTCTTGGAGGCTGTTGTTAGCTAGAGCGAGGTCGCGAAGTTACTGTCTTAGCCGTGTGTTCGTTGTGAGCAGGTAGCTTCGAATTGTTGTAAGATCTTAGCTTTAGTAAGTTGATTTAAGCTCCATATTAAGTGGTATTGATGGGATTGATCGCTGGTTGAGTTGTAACTCCCAGCAGTACCTTCTGTGTAATTGAGTCCCGATGTGCTGGCTGCTTGTTTGTGAGATGACTGTTGGTTATGTGATGTATACGTGCTGATGTTATTATTGTTTCGCATATGTTTATATGCTTGTTATTCCAGCATGTTTCATGCACGCATTTTCATCTCCGTTCAGCTTTTGCAGCCATTGTTTCGTTGTTGTTGTTCTGTTTACTTACCAGGATGCGAGGGTGAGCGGTGATTCCGCACTCTCATTTCCCCTATGCGCTGAGTGGCTAGCTACCACAATTCATAGGTGGGGTTGTTGATGCATCTGGTAAGGGTGGGCGAGTAGGGGTGAGTGGGTAGCACCCACATGTCCTACACTCACCGTGGCCACACATTCTGTTGCAGATCCCGTTGAGTTGTTGTTTCTTTTCTCATGCATAGCATCTGCATTTTATTCATGTTTTTTATTGCTGTTTATAGTTGCTCTCCGCACTGGGGTTTGACCCCATGTCCCCTGGGGCTTGGTTTGTTTTCCTTGCCTGTTGTGTTGTCCAGGTTACTCAGCTGGTCGTGGAGCTAGCCCAGCTGGAGGTGCCCCAGGAGGTGGTTAGAGTATCCCAGTAGCGTATAGCATATTTATATGTATCGGTCCAGTTAGCAGGGGAGATGCCCTGTGCTTCATCGGTGTATTTGATTGTTGGAGTCTGATATTTGTAGTATGCTATACGGTTATTGTTGTTGTGATTTTCGTAATCTGGGATTCTATTTTGAGTATCGTGTTATTTTAATGTATATGTTTTAAACCGTCAGGCCCAAACGCGAAAATTTTACCCGCTTTTTGATAGCTTCCGCATGTGTTTTGGTGTTTTTACTCTGTTTAGAGCACGAGGCCTGACATAACTTAGGCAAGAAATCACGAAACGAAACGAGTACAATACATATGCTTTCATGGCGTAGCAAGAATCAGATTTACTTTCCTAAATAAGAAGAAAGCACGAAATGCAGCAGGTCTCACAGGGAATCTTCTCGAGCACTTCGATGAGCTTCCTATTTTGTTTTATGCAAAATGAGTATTTTCTTGCAAGGAAATGAACTTATAGTTCATAAGGACCATCGGTATGGGAGTCTGATTTGTAACAGAGAGAAACACTTGAGTAGGCATGGTGAACCATGCATACATCTCAAAATTTTACTTAAAATCCCCTGTCACTATTTTGATTTGTAAATTCATTCCACAAATATGAAAATTAACCAATCTCCCATCCCGGCCATTATATTTTTGAGAGATCTGAAAACTGCTCATCCTGCACTCTAGGAGACGTCCAACAGACCTCATGCACCGCGTGAAATCTGAAAATAGGAATCAGCTTCATGAATAAATAGATAATGCTGAAATATGAAATTAGAAATGGGTCCTCGAATTACAAGGGTTAGAATTTGCGGTCCTATGGATTTTGGGGCGCTACACGAAGTCTGGTCTAGTATGATCTACAAAGCCAGGAGGTTGTGAAACATACACTTCCACATTCAGGATGCCGTTTAAGAATGCACTTTTTACATCCATATGATAAACCTTGAAATTCTTAACGTAGCATATTCACTGAAAATGTGTACGGCTTCGAGTCTAGCTACATGAGCGAATGATTCCTCAAAATTTTTGCCTTCTTCTTGCCTATAGCCTTGAGCTACTAGTCTAGCCTTGTTTCTTACCATATTTCCATTTTCATCTAGTTTATTTCTAAAGACCCATTTAGACCTACTACGTTCTGGTTTATAGGTCTACGAGCTAGATGCCAAACTTTGCTACGTTGAAACTGACTAAGTTCTTCTTGCATAGCATCTATCCAGCTTGGGTCGACTAAAGCCTCTTCTACCTTCGTAGGCTCTATATGCAAAATGAATGAAGAATTAAAGTACTCGTCTATCATCTGGCCTCGTGTCCTAAGAGGCGCATAAGGGTTACCGATGACCAGCTCAGGTGGATGATACTTATTCCACCGGAAACCTGGTATGTAAGAGGTTGATGCTTCATCTTGAGAGTCGATTCTAGCATCCTGCTCCCCCTACGAACCTGCTGGATCCTTTGGAAAACCACTTGTTGATCTACCAGCTTGTGCATATTCTCCGCAGCTGGTACGCGATCTAAATCAGCTTGGACGCGATCTGGATCAACGTTGCTTGAACCGGCACACACACCTGGCACATCTGTTGCTGGTTGGTACTGTACAGAAGTCAAATCAATGACTTCGATGTTACCTGGGACACCATATTAAGCAACATTTAGTAATCGGTGTGTCCAGTGCGTGCTGGTCACCATCTTGGAATCTGTTTCGTGCCCCGT
Organism: Dorcoceras hygrometricum; assembly: GCA_001598015.1. Lineage (NCBI taxonomy): Eukaryota > Viridiplantae > Streptophyta > Magnoliopsida > Lamiales > Gesneriaceae > Dorcoceras > Dorcoceras hygrometricum. The sequence continues at coordinate 15,817 of KQ999891.1, read as the reverse complement.
CGTCACTTGATTCATCTTGATTAGTTGATTCCAGAAGAGAACACAAATAATTTAGCTTCACAGCCGATGTTGATTTCAAACTGGTTGCATCGAACACCACGTGAGATGATTCTTCAACAGTTAACGTCCTGTTTTTGAAAACTCTATAAGCTCTGCTCAGTTCTGAGTATCCTAGGAAGATACCTTCCTCAGATTTAACATCGAAAGCTTTTAGAAAGTTTTATCGTTGTTATGGATAAAACATCTACATCCAAACACCCTAAATAATGAAATATCAGGTTTCTTGCCATTCCAGATCTCATATGGGGTAACAACATGACGTTTATTAATCATCGATCTGTTCTGAGTATAACAAGTTGTATTAATGGCTTCAGCCCAAAATTTCTTTGAAATGCCAAGCAATCATCGTTGTAGAAACTTCTTTTACGGTTTACGCTAAGCATACCCTTTTTGCTGAGGTGTTCTAGCTGTAGAAAACTCGTGCTTGATTCCAATGTCATCCAGATAAGATGGAATTTTAAAATTCAAAAACTCTTCTTATGTCACTCCTTACCCGGTTGACACTGCAAGATTTCTCATTTTGTAAACTTTTTAAAAGCTTGATCAACTGATCGGCAGTTTGATCTTTCAATTTTAAAAACAAAACCCATGTAAATTTGGAAAATTTTCAACGACGACAAGGGTGTACTTCATTCCTCCTAAGCTGGTTACGGGTATGGGACCGAAAAGATCCATGTGTAAAAGTTCCAGCTTACGCGAGGTTTTGTTATTGCCGCTGTTTTTAAAGGTTGATTTTATATGCTTTTCCAGCTGACGGGCAGAGCAAACCTTGTCTCTTGAAAATTTTAAATTGGGCAAACGAGTAACTAACTCACGCTTACTCAGACTGGCAATAGTTTTAAATTGAGATGGTTCATCCGCGGATGCCATAGCCAGCTCTTTGAAGAGTCAGCTACTAGGAAAGTTTTTTCTGTATACGACTGATCTGACCAGTATATTTTGTAGGTATCCCTGATCTATAACCTACCAGCACGGTCAGACCTTCTGGATTTTGAACCGTGCAAGTGTGCTTTTGGAACTTAACAGAATAATTACTGTCACACAATTGACTGATACTTATCAAATTGTAGCACAAGTTCTCAACATGGAGAATATTGTTGACAGTAAAGTTACCATGGGTAAGCTTACCCTTACCCACAGTGTTACCATTAGAGTTTTCGCCGAAGGTGATCTTGGGTCAATTGCACGTTTTGATATCTGTTAGCAGCTTGGTATCACCAGCCATGTGCCTCGCACATCCGCTGTACAGATACCACGTTGATTGCTCAATATGGATACCTGATGCTCCTGAAATCACAAATAAAATAGATTTGGTACCCTTTGATTCACTTGGGTCCAAGTTTTATTAGACCTTTCGGAACCCACACCTGGATCATCTTAACCAATTTACCAGTGTGTGCATCAACGTATGTGTGTGATTTTTGTGCGCTCTTTGATCTGGAAGGACTTGGATAGGCAGTATATTGGCCTTGTGATCTGGTCTTATTATTCCAGGGCCTGTACTATCTGTAATTTGTAGAAGCTTGAGAGAACCAGCCTGGCTTTTTCCAACCAGATTTGGATTTACCCCTCATCTTTTCAACTCGTTTCTTTAGCCAGATTTCTCTAGGCTTCTCAGGAGCAGTATACCCCAGCTCGAAAAATCATCCTTGCCAGATCGTAGGCTTAGCTGCTATCTTTTCCTCATCAGATTGTGCCTCTACAGGATGTCCCATGTCAGGCTCCGTGCTAATTAACAAGGATTAATAGCACAATTAAGCACATAGACACGGAAGCATACAACATGGCTAAAAATTTTCGAAATAAAGTTGGGCCTGAACCAAATCATATCTTCAAAATAGTCATAATCAAAATACGATTTAAATCCAAACTCATACAACAACAGGTAACAATTACCAAATCAACTACGATCCCCCAGAATACATATAACCTCAGGGCATCCCCTGGATCAATACATAATAAAATAACTGGGACTTCAATAAATGGGGATCGACCAGCTAGGTTTCTAGTCTGTCCAGCTTGGTTACCTGAAAATCCTGCAAATGGGCAACGCAGACCCAAACAACATAAAGCATGAAAAGAATACGAGGTCAAACCTGAGTACGAATGAGCACTAATATAACAGCAAAACATAAACATGCAGTATTCTAAGTCATGAATTCATGTGGCAGTCAAAGAACATCGGTCATCAAGGCTTGCTAATCAGCTGTCAGTAATCTCAATCGAGCCTCTATACCCACACAGTGTATCAACCGGGGAAATCATAGGTCCGTGATCTTCAGGCCCGTCAGCCATCACAGCTCGGTGGTTTTCAGGCACAACCAATCAGTCGGTCACCACTCCGATGATAGCGTTGTACCTTTCAGGCACGACACATCTGTCGGCCGGTCACAACGTGGCTCTGTCTCAGGTTCTCAATCGATCAAAGGCTCCATAACTATGCATGAATGCCATGAAATTCAAATCTGATTTCAACATACATATAATACGTAAACAGGACATATCAATTCAATCAAGCTATTCACGTAAACACGGAATTCACATAGCACAGATTTCATGCCTCAAATACTAGCACGCTATGTCTAAGCTGTTAACAAAAGCTCAACTCGTACCTTCAATTCTCAGTACGCTACCTCAACAGATCTCACCAGGCATAGAAATTACATCATGCTCAAAATTGCTACCTCGCTGGTCACGTTCAACATAGCAGGGACTTCCCTGGAGCTCAAATCCAAAAGCTCAAGAAACCAAGAACTCTCGGGTCTAGCTTCGCGAAAACGTTCGATCAATACTGCTACTTCGAGTTCCTATCCAGCGTCGACTCAGGCCACCTAAATGGTATCAAAAGCTCAAGAAAACCAAAGAACTCTCGGGTCTAGCTTCGCGAAAACGTTCGATCAATACTGCTACTTCGAGTTCCTATCCAGCGTCGACTCAGGCCACCTAAATGGTATCAATCGAAAGAGCTACTCAAGACGATCTCAACACCACCAGTCTCGCTCCAAACAACGACGGAAATCGACGGCAATTCACTGGAGAAGGGTTCGAATGAACAGTAACTATCGAGGGTTTACTGGAGAAAACGATGAGAAATATCGGTTTCAAAAATACGCTAAGTGTTGAGCAGAACTTGGTATATAAATCCTCGAATCACTGCTGTTCTAAGCAATTCAGATCTCTGCTTATACTAATGCAAAAGCCCTCTCAAAGCTGACTCTAGCTTTCGCTCACTGCTGATACAATACAAACATCTAAACACTCTACTAACTCATACAGCAAACTACGTCGCATCAACTAATCAAAACGACGTAGCATAGCTTCCCCAATTGAAACAGATCTCTCTCTCTAGCGACATCTGAATAGCGCTAACAACTAGCGGTCAACTCAGTTGTTGACTAACACGCAAAAACTTCTCACGCTCGCGCGCTAACGCTAACAGCTGCCTCTCACCACATTCTCAATGCTGAGTTGACTAGTGTGGACATCTATTCACACTACTGCAGAATACCATGTTGGTCCGGTTTTTCGAATGGGGAATCAATAGATCTTAGCAGGCGCTGTTACTAAAATGGATCATTAAAAAAAATTGCGCGCTGCTATCTAGAGAATGAGGTGCAATACCTCTAGTTCTTGAACACTTAAAAACACTAGAGCACCGGAGACAGATCTGGTATGATTTAAAATCATGCGGAAAACACCAGAACTGAATCCTATATTTTAAAACAACTCAAACAGATTTATGTACAACATAAATCTGTTCGACTGTGCAAGTGTGCTAACTGTGTATGCCATCAAATGTGTTATGCGATGCTAAGATAAATGCAACTGCTGAAAGCTTAAAGAATACGATACTCAATGATTTGTTTCTGGAAGTTCGGACTTCAATGTCCTACGTCTCCCCTTCTTCCACCTCGGAAGGCTCCACTAGAAGATTTGATCTATACAACGTGTACAGACCCAATCCCGCAACCAGCAGCTGCGAGAACTCCTAGACTCTACCAGCCCACGACTGTTCACTCAGTACTTGTTTAACGTCTCTGTTCAAAGACTACATACACAGAGTTTAAAGTCGTCGTGCTTGGATGGTAACTGATTTGAAATGGTTTTGAGATTCATTCACTAATGAATGTGAATGAATCTCTGTGTGTGAGATTTTTAAAATGAAGCTCTCAACTATCTATTTTTCTATTTCTCACACACTAGGGAAGTGCTCTACAAAAGCTAATTCTAGCTCAGCTGTTAACTCCAATAAGCTCCTCTACGAAAGATAGTTGACAGCTTCGCTTCTGATTTTTCTTCCCTTTGATTGTTGTCTTCTTTTGATTTTTATTTTCTGTGCGACAACAATTCTCACAACCTCAGCTCAGCTCTTCAATGGCGATGCCTACGTATATATGCCTCTGTACACATTAAGTCCGTTGGACACAAAATCTTCCCGTTTCAAATGTGTTCTGTAAAGCACCGACAGGGATTGTCCTTTGTGTCCTTTCTTTTGCAGGCCTTTTTGTCGTCTTCAACATTTTGAAATAAACTCAGCAGTTGACATCCAGCTTTGGTAATTCTTCGTAGTTTGTCAACTACTTCGCTGCTGGTTCATTCTTCAACCACTGCGACTGGTTATTTTGACGACTGGATACTTTGCGCCCGGTTGCAACTCTTCGCTACTTCTGCTTTTCTTGCGTCTGGATTTCCTGCGACTGTATATGAATAGCACTGTAGCTCGCGACTGGATGCACTGTAGCTTGCGACTGGTTGAGCAGGTGAAGATATGCTTGCAGCTGGTTGTCCAGTCGTTGGTCGTGAAATGCTTGAGACTGGATTTCCCAACGACTGGTTAGATCAAACGATGTCGTATCAACTTATTCAAACGACATCGTTTGCTATGCATCCTAGACTGGTTGATTATTTCACTGTAGCTCTCGTCTGGATGAACTGTAGCTCACGACTGGTATCTTGCGACTGGTTAATTTCTTCCTGTACGACGTCGCTTTATCTCTTGCGTCTGGATCATCCATCGACTGGTTCTACTGTAGCTTCCTGCTGATTGTGATGTCACTGCTGATGTCATCATCGCTTAGTTCTCCAGCTGGTCTTCTCACACCAGCTGATCTTTCTTCATCTGCTGATCATGATATCGTCACCGATGACATCATCATCGATGGTCCACTTAGATGTTCCAGCTGATTCCCTTTTTATGTTCCAGCTGGTCCATCTTCCTCTTCTAGCGATTGCAGCTGGATCTTATCGTTCCAACTGGTTCACTATGTTCCAGCTGGTTCAACTTGGCCTCCGCCTGATTACGAACAACTGACTCAACTTTGGACGTTTCCATTGCTAATCCAGCTGTCGTTTACAATGATTAACCAAACCAGCTGCTGAACTTTATATTGTAAACCATCGATTGGACAAATTCAGCTTCGCGACATCTTTCTTCGATAGCTAAGATCTGTACACTAAGTAGAATTGTTAGAAACACAATAATAGGTTTAGTGTAATTCAAAACTTAATCAGGATCTATTTACACAGATCCATCAATCCCTCCCTTTTTTATTTACACAAAACCTTAAATAACAGATGCATGTTCTAACAATTCTCTCCCTTTTTGTGGGAATCAAAAAGAGATCGAAAACAGGTTTTCCGAAATTTAAATCAAAGCTCTCCCTACACTGTCACAACAAAAACAACGTGGCAGTAGGAATATTTAGATTTTGAAATCAAAACAGATTTTGGGAAGAACCATATGCAACAGTATGCTATGATTTTGAAAAACACGATTGAAACTGATGCAGATAGCTCAAATTAATAAAGACAAAGACGCCACTCTCCCTGTCTTTTATAACATAAGCTCGAAACATTTTAAAAACAAAGATTTTAAGCATCAGCAGGAATTCCGCATAACAGAACATTTGAAAAACTATCAGAGCATCAAAAATGTTTCAAATAAGCATGTGCTACTGAGTTACTTACATAAGAAGAACCAGTAAACAATTAAAAGCTCAGATTTTCATTCTCCTATTTCGTCCCATGTGCTTGTCACCGAGCCTCGCTCCAGGTGATCTTACAGCACAACGAAAATAGAATTTTGGCATCCGCACGGAACTCGCGCATCCCGTGACAGTTCATCAAGAGAAAATCGGTTCTATATTCAAACAAATCATCTGTCCTTCATAAAATAAGCTTCTCAAAACAGTTAAAAGCATTAAAAACATAGCACATGTGTTTTAAAAAAAATGCTCGTTCAAGAACAACCCGCTCTGATACCACTTGTTGGTCAGGTTTTTCGAATGGGGAATCAATAGATCTTAGCAGGCGCTGTTACTAAAATGGATCATTAAAAAAATTGCGTGCTGCTATCTAGAGAATGAGGTGCAATACCTCTGGTTCTTGAACACTTAAAAACACTAGAGCACCGGAGACAGATCTGGTATGATTTAAAATCATGCGGAAAACACCAGAACGGAATCTATATTTTAAAACAACTCAAACAGATTTATGTACAACATAAATCTGTTCGACTGTGCAAGTGTGCTAACTGTGTATGCCATCAAATGTGTTATGCGATGCTAAGATAAATGCAAGTGCTGAAAGCTTAAAGAATATGATACTCAATGATTTGTTTCTGGAAGTTCGGACTTCAATGTCCTACGTCTCCCCTTCTTCCACCTCGGAAGGCTCCACTAGAAGATTTGATCTATACAACGTGTACAGACCCAATCCCGCAACCAGCAGCTGCGAGAACTCCTAGACTCTACCAGCCCATGGCTGTTCACTCAGAACTTATTTAACGTCTCTGTTCAAAGACTACATACACAGAGTTTAACATCATCGTGCTTGGACGGTAACTGATTTGAAATGGTTTTGAGATTCATTCACTAATGAATGTGAATGAATCTCTGTGTGTGAGATTTTTACAATGAAGATCTCAACTCTCTGTTTTTATATTTCTCACACACTAGGGAAGTGCTCTACAAAATCTAATTCTAGCTCAGCTGTTAACTCCAATAAGCTCCTCTACGAAAGATAGTTGACAGCTTCGCTTCTGATTTTTCTTCCCTTTGATTGTTGTCTTCTTTTGATTTTTCTTTTCTGTGCGACAACAATTCTCACAACCTCAGCTCAGCTCTTCAATGGCGATGCCTTCGTATATATTCCTCTGTACACATTCAGTCCGTTGGACACAAAATCTTCCCGTTTCAAATGTGTTCTGTAAAGCACCGACAGGGATTGTCCTTTGTGTCCTTTCTTTTGCAGGCCTTTTTGTCGTCTTCAACACTTTGAAATAAACTCAGCAGTTGACATCCAGATTTGGTAATTCTTCGTAATTTGTCAACTTCTTCGCTGCTGGTTCATTCTTCAATCACTGCGACTGGTTATTTTGACGACTGGATACTTTGCACCTGGTTGCAACTCTTCGCTACTTCTGCTTTTCTTTCGTCTGGATTTCCTCCGACTGGATATGCAAAGCACTGTAGCTCGCGACTGGATGCACTATAGCTTGCGACTGGTTGAGCAGGTGAAGATATGCTTGCAGCTAGTTGTCCAGTCATTGGTCATGAAATGCTTGCGACTGGATTTCCCAACGACTGGTTAGATCAAACGATGTCTTATCAACTTATTCAAACGACATCGTTTGCTATGCATCCTCGACTGGTTGATTATATCACTGTAGCTCTCGTCTGGATGAACTGTAGCTCGTGACTGGTATCTTGCGACTGGTTAATTTCTTCCTGTACGACGTCGCTTTATCTCTTGCGTCTGGATCATCCATCGACTGGTTCTACTGTAGCTTCCTGCTGATTGTGATGTCACTGCTGATGTCATCATCGCTTAGTTCTCTAGCTGGTCTTCTCGCACCAGCTGATCTTTCTTCATCTGTTGATCATGATGTCGTCACCGATGACATAATAATCGATGGTCCACTTAGATGTTCCAGCTGGTTCCCTTTTGATGTTCCAGCTGGTCCATCTTCCTCTTCTAGCGCTTGCAGCTGGATCTTATCGTTCCAATTGGTTCACTATGTTCCAGCTGGTTCAACTTGGCCTCCTCCTGATTATGAACAACTGACTCAACTTTGGACGTCTCCATTGCTAATCCAGCTGCCATTTACAATGATTAACCAAACCAGCTGCTGAACTTTATATTGTAAACCATCGACTGGACAAATTCAGCTTCGCGACATCTTTCTTCGATAGCTAAGATCTGTACACTAAGTAGAATTGTTAGAAACACAATAACAGGTTTTGTGTAATTCAAAACTTAATCAGGATCTGTTTACACAGATCCATCATACCACATCTGAACCAAGCCACTGCTGCCTTCTTCTCTAATCCAAAAACGCTGTTGTTCCAACTAATCCAAATGACGACGTATCAACACCCGCTACTGAAAACACGTTAGGCAACATCTGAACGCCCGCAAATTCTAGAGTAAAGGCGCTGCTGGACTAGCTTCTTCCCATTGATGATCCCCACATCTGAATTACTACTGGAAACATTTCCCGATAGGAAAAATACAACTACTGAACTACAAATTCAACGTTGACTTCACACGTTAACCAGCAATCACGATTTCCGTGACAAATCTTAATCCAAAAGTTGATTAGTCATTAAATCATACTTAACAGATTTCTAGTCCTCACACTCTCCCCCACTAGAAATCGATTTCATCCTCGAAATCAGTTAAGTCATCAAATCAAAATCACAACAGCAAGATAGCTTATTCATGACACACTATACTAGACACCATTCCTAATATACTCATGTCATACTGCCTAGAAAATCTCAATATTAATCAGAATCTCAATTCAGCAGAAAATTCGCTCAAATCACAAAATCCATCAAACTAGAAGTTACCTGAAACGCTGCTGCTATAGCTCAAACAGATGAGGCCACTCCTGTCTCATCTTTTCCTCAATTTCCCAGGTATCTTCTTCACGTCCAAGCTTGCTCCATTGGACCATCACCAACGGTATAACCTTATTCCTCAGTTGTTTCTCCTTCATGTCCAGAATCTGCACTGGATATTCAACATATCTCAGGGTCTGGTCTAGCTCTACTTCATCAGTCCTCAGCACATGGGATGGATCTGGCTCATATTTTCTCAACATTGATACATGAAAAATATCATGCATCGCTGCTAACTCATCAGGCAGCTTCAATCTATAAGCCAACTGTCCAATCCGCTCAACAATCTCAAAGGGACCAACGAATCGAGGAGCTAACTTACCCTTTATCTGAATCTCATAACACTCTTGAAAGTAGAAATCTTGAGAAATACACGATCGCCAACCTCAAATTCCAACGGTCTGCGTCGCTTATTAGCATAGGTAGCATATCTATCTTGTGCAACTTTCATTCTACTCAGAATCAATTCAACCTGATCTTTCATATGCTGCACAAACTCAGGAGTAGAAAGCTGTCTCTCACCAACTTCTTCCCAACAGATCGGTGATCTACACTTTCAGCCATATAAGGCTTCAAACAGAGCCATTCCAATGGTCACTTGGTAGTTGTTGTTGTAAGAAAACAACTAAGGACAAGGCATCCTGCCAGCCACCACTGAAATCCATCACAACTGCACGCAGCATATCTTCTAAAGTTTAAATGGTCCTCTCAGATTGGCCATCTGTCTGGGGGTGATAAGCAGTGCTGATCGAACCCATCGCTGCTTGCAAACTCTTCCAAAAATCGAGAGGTAACAGCCATATAAAGCTTCAAACAGAGCCATTCCAATGGTCACTTGGTAGTTGTTGTTGTAAGAAAACTCAACTAAGGACAAGGCATCCTGCCAGCCACCACTGAAATCCATCACAACTGCACGCAGCATATCTTCTAAAGTTTAAATGGTCCTCTCAGATTGGCCATCTGTCTGGGGGTGATAAGCAGTGCTGATCGAACCCATCGCTGCTTGCAAACTCTTCCAAAATCGAGAGGTAAATCTCGGATCTCTATCTGACACTATCGAAACAGGCACTCCATGCAATCTAACCACATGGTCGACATATAACTTCGCCATTTTCTTCATCGAGAACCTAACATCATAGGAAATGAAATGGGCTGACTTCGAGATTCTTTCAATCACAACCCAAATAGCATCGCATCCCTACTCGATCGAGGCAAATGAGTCAAAAAATCCATGGCGATGTGCTCCCAATTCCATTGAGGCACTTCTAAACTCTGAAACAATCCACCAAGTCTCATTCTCTTGGCCTTGACCTGCTGGTAATTCAAGCATCGAGTAACAAAACCAGAAATGTCACTCTTCATGCCTTCCCACCAGTAGTGAGACTTCAAAGCATGGTACATCTTCTTCTCCCTCGGAAATACGCTATATCGACTACAATGTGCTTCATTCAGAATTGTCTCTTTCAAATCAATCAAGTTCGGAGCCACCAATCTACCATGTAATTTCAAACACTCATTCTAAGCAACAGAGAAATATTCAGAGAGACCATTCTGCGCCTTAATCCTCAACTCATGGATATACGGATCAGTCCTCTGCGTGTGAGACCTGGATTTGTTAATTGAGATTAATCGTGGGAATTAATCGAATTATTGAGGTTCTGTCGGTTGTTTAGAGATTTTGTTGGTTTAGAATCTCTGTTTGAATGTTTGAATTGTGTTTTCGGGTCGATTTCCATCCTTAGAGTAATTCTGGAGATTTTCGAAATTTTGAGTTTAGAGGTATCTGCTGATAGCAGCTCTGATGACGTCATGTTTTATGTTGGCATTGAAGTCGCTGACGTAAGCTTTGCTGCTGGTAGCTTGGTGCGTATTGTTCTTTGTTTTGGTTGCTGTCGACAGCAGTTGGATTGGTTTGAAACGACATCATTTAGATTAGTAGAAGCGACGCCGTTTCGCTAGCAAGCATATATCTACTATTGAGAAGTCTGCCAGCAGGTAGCGTAGGAACCAGTCGTTGGGGAAATTAGCGTGTTTTTGTGATGAGCGCTATACGACATCGTTTTGAGGTGCAAGTGACGTAAGAGTATCTGCTGGTGTTAGAACGTCACTGTAGCTTGCTGCTGATATTTAGCGAGAGCTGCTGCCAGCTATGATGACGTCAGTGGAGCGACGTCGTTTGAGTTAGTTGCAACGCCGCGTTTTGATGTTGCTGCTGGTATCAGCAGGAGG
>KQ999890.1:144392-154925 GCA_001598015.1 Dorcoceras hygrometricum | reverse complement strand
GTTTTTCAGATCGTAGTATTCAGTTTTGGAAACTGAGTCGATCGGTCCGATCTGATCGGCGATCGGAGTTACGATGAAATCTCGGTGATGGGGATGAACGGAATGTTCATCTGTTGGACCCGGGCCCGTTGGGCCGGATCCAAACCCATCATTAAGTCTATTTAATATAGATTTAAGCCTAGACTTCATTAGACTTGACTTAATACTCTACACTAAACCCTAAACCTAGCAATAATCGCCGCCTCCCTCCTCTCTCCCACGCCGCCGCCGCCGCCGCTAGCCGCCGCCGCCGCCGCCGCTCGCCGGAAAATTGTTTCCTGCCAATCTTGACGAGGAGAATCCGTCCGTGCAGATCTCGTCAGGCCTTCTAGTGAAGGCTGACGAAGGAATCCCGTCTTCGGTCGTGGACCTGATTGACGATATCTACCGCCACCTACCGTGAAGTGCCGTTTTCTTTACGAAACCGGTCGGAGCCAGGCACGAGTTGCCAGCAAGGTAGTCACCTAAACATCCTATGAATGTCATAGATCTTTGTATTTTATCGTATTGATCGTCTCCCGGCCATGATTTTTGTTCTTCCGCTGCCTCGCCGGGGGGCGTGATCCGGATCCGCCGTGGTTACCAACACATCAGATGTGATTAATTCAGATTTTGGGTTATATGAGTAACAGAGCTTTCAGTTATCGGGACAGTTGTTCAGATTTGAGGACATTCAGACTTGGTTCAAAGCTACAGTAAGAGATCTGTGTTAGAGTAAAGAATTCAGAGATTCAGATCTCTGTTATCGGGTTGATACCTTCCAATCAGATTTGGTTATTTGGATCAGTTGAGTATTCGGGTCAGGACTTCAGTATTGAAAGCATTCAGACATCTCAGTAACAGATTCCGTTCTATTAACTCAAGTGGTATTCAGATTTGAGAGTATCAAATACTAACAGACTTTACTTAAGTTATTCAGATCTCAGTATTTCAGAGCAGCTACAGTATGCTCAGTGAATATTAGATTTGAGGATAAATTCAGATTTGAGTAATGTACTCTTGCAGATTCTCTATCTATTCAGATGTGACAGTTAGGAATACTAAATCAGCAATGAGATAATTATCTTCCTCAAGGGAGAGACAACTGACTAATGGAAAACTTTCAAGTATGAACTATGAACCGCTTCAAACGCTATCAAATGTTTAAATTAGAGAGAATCAATGGTCATGATTTAATCGTACAAATGCCTAGAATTAAGGAGACAATGTCAGAGCTATTTTGGGTAATGGTACCCAGTACGTAGAGGGCGGTATATGATGTTTGCCCAAATATGGATATACGAAAATTTAGCCCTCACGAGCACAATTTTCCTTTTGCATACCGTAAAATGTGATATGATGAAGATATGCAAAAGAGTGTATCTCTACTGGCTACTTTTAGTGAACGTTGAGGACAAAGAGTATATATACGTGATGAATTCAAATGCAGAAGATTCTCCGTCAATTTTTAGCGCTCGGTCATTCTTTGTTAATATCTCTATCTCTTGCTCTCTCTCAATCGTTGGAATAATTCTCAAACACTCAAGAAAATCATTTTGAAGTTCCAGTGTGTTAATCTTGAAGAGAAGTTTCTTCGTTGTTCTTAATTTCTAAATCTTCGAGATATCTTCTGGTTTACATTTGTAAACAGTTCTTGTTGATAAAAGAACCAGAAGATTTACAGTACTAAAAAACCATTGTATTTCACTGTTATCATTCAGATTGAGTCTGTAACAAACGTGCTACGTGAAGACGTTTGAGAAAAGAATTTGTTGTTTGTATTCAGCAGCTGTGTCTGCTTATAGTTGGAGTTTCTAGGAGTTCACTTGGAGCGTGGCTCAGTGACTGGGTGTTTACAGCGTCTGTATTCATCAAATTCTTCTAGTGGAACCTTCCTGAAAATGAAGAAGGGGAGACGTAGGATTTGATATCCGAACTTCCATAAACAAATCTCTTGAACTTGCACTTTTACTTTACTTCATTGTATTTACATTTACACTGTTCACAGATTGATCGACTTCATTCCGCACATTATTTGTTAGTCGAGAAATCTGACTTGGGACTGAGATACCTTAAATCTGGTAATACAGATTTAAGTTAAGCGAGGCGCTTGTAAAAATTGTTTTAAAGTTTCGAAAATTTAAAATCTCAAGGAGTTCATTCAACCCCCCCCCCCTTCTGAACTCCTAAGGCTGTTTTTCGATCCATATTGATCCTATCAATTGGTATCAGAGCTTGCGCTATCTCAGTATTGAACATTTTGTTGTTTGTGTATATTTCAATATGTCTACCTCTCACAACAAGATTCCTATGTTTTCTAAGGAGGACTATGATGACTGGAAGATCGGAATGCAAGCGCACTTAGCTGCTCAAGACGATGATATGTGGTCAGTCATCACTGATGGTCCAATGAAAATAATGAAGATCAACATAGCTTTCGCGACGTCTGATGGTGCACCTGAGTATGTAGAAAAGAGGAGACATGAGTACGCCAATGAGGAGAAAAATAAGGTGAATCTGGACAATGTGGCCACGGATATTCTATAGAAGACGCTGGATAAAATTACGTTCAGAAAAATCAAAACCTGTGCCACATCAAAGGAAATCTGGGAGAAGCTGACTCAAATTTGTGAGGGCAATGATGAGATAAAGGAGAACAAGCTTACAGTGGCCCAGCAAAAATATGAGTCCATAAAGATGAAAGATGGAGAAACCATGGCGGAGTTCGATGAGCGTTTCAGTGCTGTGGTGATAGAGATTACCAGTTTGGGAAAAGAGTACAGCAACCGAGAGCTGGCACTCAAAGTGATGAGAGCGTTGCCCGGGGAGTGGGATGTTAAGACCATGGCGATGCGAGAATCCAAAGATCTGAACAAGCTGGAGCTTCATGATCTGTTCGTGAATCTAAAAGCATATGAGTTTGAGCTAGAGACAAGATCTGAAGCTGGACCCTCAACTTCACAACCAAGGCTCTTGCTGCAACATCTGAACAGTGTTCTTCAAGCACGAGCAAATCTGCAGAACAACTTAGCAATGATGCAATGTCCCTCTTCGTTAAGAAGTTTGGGAAATTCATGAGAAAATCCTATAACCCTTCTTTCTCTTATAATAATGCTAACAAATCTGAAAAATTATCTACTGATATGAATTGTTACAACTGTGGTCGTCATGGTCATTTTGCTGCAGACTGTAACAGACCAAAGAAGGAGGACAAACCCAGAAGAGATGAGAAGAAGGATGATAGATCAAAGGAGAGAAGGATGAGGACAAGATCTGACAAAAAGGCCCAACCGAAAGAATGACAGAAAAGTGCTGGTTGCAGAAGAAAGCACCAAAAATTGGGCGGACTCAGATTCCGATTCCTCATCAAGCAGCTCTTCTTCAAGCGACAGTGAACAGGAGGAAGTTCACTGCCTAATGGCTAACCAATCTTCAGATGACAAGGTATTCGATTTCTCAAATATTGAATTTACACGGGAGGACCTAATCACTGCACTAAATGAAATGGTCCATGAGTACAAGAAGCTTTCTCAGACATTCGAGGAAGTCAAAGCTGAAAACATGGATTTAAAAAATAGTTCAGTGTAACCAAGTACTGTTCAACTTGGGGAAACTGACAGTTTACAAATCGAGTTGAGTAAGCTGAAGACTGAGAATGAATCGTTGAGATTAAGATCCTGTGAGCTCGAATCAGAAAACGAAAGGTTAAAATTGGTAATGAGCTCCTGGAACCAGTCTTCTGTTTCTCTTAGCAAGCTGCAGGAAGCCCAAAAGCCATCAAATGATAAATCTGGCTTAGGTTTCAATGCTGATGAAAGCAGCTCTGGATAGACCTGTACTCAGTCAATCTGGCATATGACAAGTTCAAAAAGATGAATTTTGTCAAAGCCAGTGTGATACATGATACATGTGAGTCGGTACGGTATGATGACCAGATCTCGGGGCAACTGAATCAAAAAGGGAAAGCTGGTATTGGCTATGTCAGACCTGAGAACTCTAAGTCTAACTGGCTAAAGAACATACTTGACAAGGAAAAGGCAAAAGCTGGATTCAAGTCGTTTGTTCAGAACCAACAAAGACGTGGTTCTAAGAAGGTCAAATCTGAGTGGAGAAAGGTTCAGCCCCGAAGAGATCTTAATGGTCAAAATACTAAACTGAAGCTCAACAGATCTCACCATATTCCTGCACACACCCTTATGGACTTTCATACTGGGAAAACTGTTAAGGTAATTCAAGTATGGGTCCCGAAAGGGGTAATCCGACTGGACCCAAGTAAAATTGGGTACCAAAGTTTGTTTTTATGATTGTTGGGTTGGTTGGTTCGGTCTAATTGAACCGGATCGGTTCATTGAGTCTCGAGTCAATATGTTTTAAAGTTGACCCGTGTTATTTTAATCGTTAAGTCAAAGGTCCAATTTTAAAGAAAATTGCCAAATTTTTTAAAAATTGTGTAAAACTTTTAAAAAAATTAGATATGTTTATTTTTAAGTTTTTAGTCAAAACTGGAGTCTTTTGATTTTTAATTAAGTCAAAATTGATTTTTGGGTTTTAATTTGGTCAAAATCAGTCTTTTGAGTCAAAATTGAATTAAGTTGTCATTTTAAAGTCAAAATTTAATTAAGTTGATTTTAAATTGGTCAAAATTGATTTTGAATTAGTCAAAATTAGCCCTTTGATTTCTAAAGTTAAAATTGAGTTGAAATCAGTCAAAATTAGATTGTTTTAGAAATTACAAGAAATTCTTAAGCCATGGGCCAAGTAAAATTTTAAGTTAAGTTTAGAAGTAGTGGGCCAGGCTCCTGAATCAGTATTTGACCGAAGTAGAAAATGTAGAAGCCCGTGAATGTATAGTTAATCATATATGTAGTATGCTATGTACGTAAATATTTTAAAGGAAATGATAAAATATACATTAACGGGCTAAGCTTTTAAACTTGCATAATTTTACGAAATGCATGCATCAGGAATGTTAAAGGCATGTTTCTTTAAAAGATAAAACCCGAGGACTTGAATGATTTGTGGCAACTTATGATGGGGGGATGCGGGATACAGGGCCCGTTGAACTCCTGTTTCCATGTATTACGAGCTTATGGATCCATGTGTTCACGGCATGGTTGTGAGATCCAGAAATTCGAATATGATTAATTGGTTTTATGAGAAATCTGTTTTGTGAAGAGATCCGTTTGGATTTCTAGTGAAATCGGGTCACTGGTGTTTGCTGGTTCTCAGGGTGTTTTGTTGGCGCAAATTCCATATGTAGTCTTCTGTTGAGTAATCGCTGTTTAGCGCTAATCTTCAGAAGTCGGTGAAATTTGTTAATGGCCGAGGATTCTTGGACAGATGTCAACGTTTTGCATTGACCGGTTTGACTTAGTGTTGTGAGACCTGGAATTGTATAAGATTAATTTGGTTGGAATTAATCGGTTCTTAGAGATTTCTGGTGATTCAGATCTCTGTTTGGATGTTTTGTTTGCATTTTCGGGTCAGATTTCACATTTAGAGCATTTATGGAAGTTTTCGTATTTTTGAGATTTTGGGTAAAATCTGGTTTTGTTGTGGGAGCTGGTTTTGTGGTGAGAGCTGGTTGATTTGGTGAAATCCAGTCGTAGCGTGTTTTGGTAGCACGAGATCCCTAAACGCCGTCGTTTTAGTGAAATCTGGATGCGTAGTGCTAAGTGAAAGCTGGTAGCGTGTTTGTATCCAGCTGCTGCTTTATCTCGTTTGTTGAGGGCAAAATGGTAGCGTTTTGATTTGTTGATGCGACGCCGTTTTGAATGTTGCGACTGGTACCAGCTGCGAGGTTTTGTTCGCGTGTGTATCGACTGGTTGTCCAGCTGGGAGAAAATGTCAACGATGGTCAACTTTCCTGTAGCTTGCGTTTGGTTTCCTGTAGCTTGCGTCTGGTTTCCTGTAGCTTGCGTCTGGTTGTTTTGCGTGAGAGCTAGCGACTGGATGACGTAGGCTATGCGTCGTTGTTTTAGTTAGCGCTAAGGAATCCAGTCGATGGGTTAGTGACCAGCTGTTGGGTTTATGCGACGCCGTTTTATTTAGATGGAACGCAGCGTTTTGATGCAACGTCTGGTATTAGCTTTTGAGTGTTATACAATCCAGCTTTTGGATTTGAGAACCAGCCGATGGTTTTAGGCGACCAGCTGGTGGCAGATTTGATGACGTAAGCGGTGCGACATCGTTTTGTTAAGTCGCTGCGACACCGTTTTGATTAGCGTTGTTTGAGAATTCAGCAGTTGGTTTCTTTGCACCTACTGGTTGTATTTTTAGCGTGCGTCGACTGGTTTTGTCGGTGGGTGATTTTAACCAGCTTTTACGCGTGTATTTAAGGAAGACTTGGTCTTCGATTTGAGATATCAGATTTCATACTTAGTGATATTTTTCCCCGATTGTGTTTTTCGCTTCGAACCCTAGATACTGTTCACCGTAGCATTTCTCCGGCACTTTCCATCGTTTCCGGCCACCGTTTGGTACGTTTGAGGTAGCGTTGGAATCCTCTCGAAGAGCTCTTTATTCCTATACTATTTTAGGAGGCTGTCGTTGTCTGGAGCAAAAACAAGAAGTTGCTGTTGTGTTCGTGAGTTGCGTAGTTCAGGTAGAAATCCGTTTTATTCGATGAGATCTTGGTTCTAGCCTTAGTTTAAGCTTCCTGCTAAGTTGTATGGGTTGATTAGTTGCTGGTTTGAGTTGTAACTCCCAGCCGTGGGTTTTGAGCTTGTGACCCGTGAGATTTATGCTTGTACGTTGTGTGTTTAGCAGGTTCCTAACCAGATCTCTCGGGCTCCTTGTTGTGTTAGTTATTGTACAGAATTGAGGTACGGATCTTGAGCTTGTAATTCAGCGTGGAACCTGGCTTGGATAAATTTACCTGCTGTTTGGTGATCTGTTGAGTTGTTGAGTTGCTATGCATGTGATTATTTGAATGCTTTTGTTGTGTTTTCTGGTATTACTGTACATGCATCATGTTAAGCATGTTACTGCATCTGCATAGCATATTGAGCCAATGGTTCCTTTGTTAGCCATGATATGTTGCTCTGTTGGAGCTTTTCCCTCGTGGTGCGGTGCGGTGTTGCATAACCATGATTGAGTGCAGCTGGTGGATGTTGGTTGAGTTGTTCCCAGTCCTCAGTTGCAGTGACCTGGATAGAGGTTGGTGGGTGGTTGTGTCCACTTGAAATTCCGTGCGACCTGGCGGGTGGCTTCCGCGCAGGTGCGACGATGAGCCACTCTATTTTCCATTGGGTGCGATCGGGTAGCTTCCGAGACTCAGTGATGTGTCACAGTTGTTGCTTCCTATCCGTTTGGATCTCCGGTTGTTACCGATGTTCTTTGTACCGCTCATGCATTTGCACGACGTGATTCATTGCATGCTGTATCTGAATTGCTGTTTTATGTTGCTCTTCATACTGGGGTTTGACCCAGATGTCCCTCTGGAGCTGGTTTGTTTTGTTTGCCTACTTGTTTTTCAGGTTTCCCAGGTTGTTCCGCTGGTCGTAGAGATGATCCAGCTGGAGATGCCCCAGGAGGTGTTTAGAGTGTCCCAGTTATGTATAGTATCTATTGCACCGGTATCGCTGAGGGTGGGATGTCCCGGGTGGTGCTTAGGCTTATATAGTTATTAGTCTGTTTGTGATTTGTGGTTTTCAGTTGTTGTATTTGGCCGTTGGGCAGCGTTTGTATTCGTTATAATGTTACTATGTTTTTTTGTTTATGTGTTAACTGGGATTATTTTGAGTATGATGGTATTTTAAATTATGTTTTCTTCGTCAGGCCAAAAGCAAAAATTTTTAGCCACTTTTTAAGTGCTTCCGCTATGTTTTGACTCTGTGTTGTGCACGAGGCCTGACAATGGTGAAGTGATAGCATAGAGGTGTGACATATAGAGATCCCGAGGTAAGGTCGGGTGAACCACACTGCCGCGTACGCTGGTTTATAGATTGATCAATCGATCATGGTCACACTTCAGGATACGACTCATACATTTTTCATGTTATGCTATGTCATGCCTTATATATGTTATGCTATGATATGAAATGTATGAAGCAATGTTTTAAGATGACGCACGCATTCATGTTTTAACCTTACTTTATTACAAGTATGTGCTTGCATGTGATTTTATTAGTATGTACTTTGTTATGATACAAGATAGAGCATGCTGAGCCTCTAAGCTCACTAGGTTTAAATGGTGCAGGTGATGACCCTACGGTTGAGAACATCTCGACTGGCGGTGAGGACCTCTGATCGCCTGCTGCAGCAGTACCCCGTGACCGCATTCATGCTTCACTTCTCTTATGATTCACCTTTAAGATGTGATTTTAAACATGTTCATTTTCAGTATTTTTACTCAGTTATTTTTTATACCGTATGGATGTTTTAAGGTTTTTAAAATATTCCTTTATTTATGTTTGAAGTATGGTTGAGAAAATGATTTAGAAATGTTTTAAAAGGGAACTAGCCACACTTTAAGTTTATGTATTCCGCATATGTTTTAAAAAAAAAATTCTAGAGTCTCGTTTCGGTTGGTATCAGAGCGGTGGTTCTGGAGGGGTACTAGCCTGCTGCGTGGAGCTCGGAAGTCGCACTACCAGCCTGTGAGTTTTACTGTTTTATCATTTATGTTTATGATTGCATGCTGCATGTTTAGTTCTGCATGAGTTTTGACCTTAGAGTTTTAAACCTAGACGCTTAGTCATGAACTTAGATTTACATGATAAGGTTTGGTGTATCAGAACAACGCCTCCCCGACGTGATAGGACCCAGCAGGATGATGCTACACCTCCTCCTCCTCCCCCACCACCCCAGTTGACTCCTTACGAGAGGGCTAGCATGGATATGCTAGCTGGGATTACCAGACTATTGGAGCGTCAGTCAGAGAGACCCGAGAAGTCGCATGATGAGGATGTTGCTGAGAGGTTCCGCAAGAAGGGACTTAAGGAGTTTGCGGGTACCACCGATCCACTTGTTGCTGAGGAGTGGATCCGATCTATGGAGACCATCTACGATTATTGTTGGGGAACCGTGGCGGATCCGGATCGCGCCTCCCGGCGAGGCAGCGGAAGAACAAAAATTGGGCCGGGAGACGATCAATACAATTCAAAATCAATCATGCTATGACCATTCATAGGGTGTTTCTCGGGGTTACCTTTCTGGCAACTCGTGCCTGGCTCCGACCAGTTTCGCGAGGAAACCGGCACTTCACGGTAGGCGGCGGTAGATTACGTCAATCAGGTCCACGACCGGAAGGGAGACTCCTTCGTCAGCCTGTACTAGAAGGCCTGACGAGATCGGCGCGGACGGATTCTCCTCGTCAGGTTGGCCGGAACAAATTCCGGCGAAACAAGGCGGCGGCGGCGGCGACGGCTTTTGAGGAGAGGAGGGAGGCGGCCACTTAGAGCTAGGGTTAGGGTTAATTATGATTGTTGTGTTATGATTTGAAGCCCTTAAGTCTAATTAAATATACTTGTGATAGAATTGGACCGGCCCAACGGGCCCGGATCCAACGGATGAACATTCGATTCATCTCTATCACCGCGACTTCATTATAACTCCGATCGCCGATCAGATCAGACCGATCGACTCAGTTTCCAAAACTGAATACTATAGTCTAAAAAACCATTTTTCAGAACCCCAGTGCAAAATGACCGTTTTGCCCCTCAACGTCGGGAAATCACGATTTGCCCCTGTTGAATTTTAGGAAGTCGCACTCCCCAAAATCCTCTTCTCATTCTCAACACATTGAGCTCAGTATCCGTGAAGGAATCTCGAATCCAGTACTTGTGTGACCCTCAATGGTTCAGGGATACAGCTAGCCGTGGGCCCACAACCATTGTGGCTCCGGAATCACAATTTCGGACTCGCCCATAGGATCATGGTAAGAGCGTCTAGAAACATCGCCCCATGATTCCCTAGGTATCACTGATAGTTCCTGCAAGAACCAGTTGGTCGTGGTTAGCGTACAGTACGGTCCTTTCAATCCATATATCCCGATCAGATCAATGACCATTGGTAATCGAGATTCGCTAAAGATCCGATAGCTATGCATACATCTTGAAGATCGAATAGTGACATCGCGAGTGTAACTAGGTAAACCCATTTACCTAAAACATTCCTAGTACTCTGGCCAGAGATTTATACACTATTATCCCCTCAGATAGCATAGGATATCCACGCATGTCTGCGAGCGATGAATCCTCGACAACGATGCATCGACTCCTACATGCATCGGGGTCTCACCCAATCCCCGCCGCCTTATGACCCCCAAGTGAGTCAGCAAACGGGGTCAAAGTGAGACGCCTATCATGTGAAGTCTCAATGACGTTTCGAGTCGTGAGGACTAATCAGTACAACCAAGACCTCGGACTTATCCACTCGACAAATGGTAACCACTTGGAAAGTCCGAACGAGGGTAGTTCGATAGATCACCAGGTCACTATCTATCTGCATGTTCAGAACATCACAATGTTCCCTACCAATGAAACATGGTACTTCGCATCCCAGATACTAGTA
>KQ999890.1:115809-134435 GCA_001598015.1 Dorcoceras hygrometricum | reverse complement strand
CAAAGTGAGACGCCTATCATGTAGAGTCTCAATGATGTTTCGAGTCGTGAGGACTAATCAGTACAACCAAGATCTCGGACTTATCCACTCGACAAATGGTAACTACTTGGAAAGTCCGAACGAGGGTAGTTTGATAGATCACCAGGTCACTATCTATCTGCATGCTCAGAACATCACAATGTTCCCTACCAATGAAACATGGTACTTCGCATCGCAGATACTAGTCTCGAGCTCGGGCGGCCTTATCCTCATTTTGACGGCCCAATCGACTAGGAACTTATTCAGAATACACAGTGACTATTAGATGTATTTCATGATAGCTGTCATACCCACTATCACATCTAACATACACTATAGTGCATTCTAGGTCTTTACTCAACGCAATTGTTAATCATCATACAACACAATGAAAGTAAAGAATGCCATATAAATAAATGCGAATATCATATATAAAGATTGTCATATACAAGAGTCTATAAACCCACACGGCACAAGTTGGCTAGTTGGGCATCTACTCTAACAATTATATGGGTCTAGAAGATGCCGACAAGGTCCGTTGTGCTATATTTATGCTGAAGGGAGATGCCGCTCTATGGTGGAAGGCCACAGTGGTTGGTCTATTTCTGGAGAGCCTGACGTGGGAAGAGTTCAAGAAGGTCTTCTTCGATTAGTATTTTCCTGTGGGTGCCCGGAGCCAGCTTATTCTGGAGTTCATGAGTCTATGTCAGGGAGACAAGTCTGTTGCTGAGCATGTGAGACAGTTTGAGGGAGGGTGTACTTTTGTGCCCTAGATTGCTACAGTGGAGAGTGAGAAGCTGAGACAATTCACTGATGGACTTCGACCCTACATCCGCCACGATGTCAACATGGCCGACGTGGAGACTTATATGGCGGCAGTGAACAGGGCTTACCGGTCTGAGAGAGGCCCGAAGGACATGAGGGACGACTACCAGAGGAAGCGCCAGATGTAGCAGCCCGTCAGGGGCCAGACTTCGTAGAAACCAGCAAAGAGACCTTTCAAGGGCCTTCTAAGGGCCCATCTCCTCAGGGACAGCAGCAGCAGAGACCTCAGGGCCAGCAGAGGCCGCAGGTCAGCAGAGACCACAGCGGCAGAAGACTACTGCCTCTAAGACCTGGAGGGACACCGGTGTGTCCGGCGTGCCATAAGAGTCATTCAGGGCAGTGCATGGCGGGCTCAGGCAGGTGTTATCATTGCAAGAAGCCTGGGAACATCTCTATTAACTGCCCTAGGAGGATGCAGTCTACTGGTCGTGTTTTCGTGATGCAGGCTGAGGCTGCAGATCCGGACACGACATTGCTCACAGGTATTCCGTTTTAAATTTTTGTACTTGCTATGTTGCTATCTAGGTGTTTTAGAATTGCATGCTAGATAGAGCACTGAGAGGATCATTCGTTGCCTTAGTTGCTAAGTACTATAAGTGAGAACTGTTAGATCTTCTAGGACTTACTTTGATAATAGGACTAGCGAACTTAGAACTGTCTTAGGCATCTAAACTACTTTTTGGGATTTAGTATGACCGTAAACGTGTACCTGTGTGACGTTTCTATTTCAGGCGAGATTCGTGTGCTTGGTGTCACTACACTCGCTTTGCTGAAAGGTCTAGCTCAGCAGTATTTGAGGAGTACATCTTACGCCTACACAGAATATCTAGACTCAGGGGCGACCCACTCGTTTATTTTGAGTGCGTTCACACAGAGGATGGGTATTATTTCGGAGAGCATGGGTATATCTCTAGCCATGATGGTTCCGTCAGGAGAGGAGTTGACGATGACTAGCGTCGTGCAGGGTTTGATGATGACATTTCAGGATCACGCTTTTGGTCGTTTTGTCGATGTCAGGATTCGACCTCATCCTAGGCATGGATTGGCTGACAGAGTTTGGAGCAATGATAAACTTTCAGCGGAGGACAGTGTCTATCAGACCGCTAGGGCAGGATGCCTTCTTATTTGAGGTAGCTAGGAGGCCGCGGAAGCCCAGATTTATATCTTTTCTTCAGGCCAGGAAGCTAGTTGAGCGCGGATTTCAGGCATTCTTGGCCAGCGTTACCGCTTCTGGAGGTTCAGTAGGTCCTTCCCTATCTGATGTCAGGGATTTCACAGATGTTTTCCCTGATGATGTAGTGGGAGTTCCACCGGAGCGAGAGGTGGAGTTCTCTATTGAGTTGATGCCAGGTACAGTTCCTATCTAAGGCACCCTATCGATTAGCTCCTACCGAGATGAAGGATCTTAAGGAGCAGATTCAGGAGTTGCTCGATAAGGGGTTCATTCGCCCTAGATTTTCTCCATGGGGCGGGCCAGTGTTGTTTGTGAAGAATAAGGATGGCAGCATGAGATTGTGCATTGACTACCGGGAGCTGAATAGAGTCACAGTGAAGAATAAGTATCCACTCCCGATGATAGAGGATTTATTTGATCAGTTGCAGGGATTTTCGGTGTTCTCGAAGATTGATTTGAGATCTGGCTATCATCAGCTGAGAGTTAGAGAGGAGGACATGTCCAAGACTGCTTTCGGACATGCTACGGCCACTATGAATTCTTGGTGATGCCATTTGGCCTGACGAATGCCCCAGCGATTTTCATGGATCTAATAAATAGGGTATTCAGGCAGTATCTAGACCAGTTCATCATAGTTTTCATCGACGATATTCTGGTCTTCTAGGAGCTTGGAGGAGCATAGGCAGCATTGCAGACGGGCTTGCAGACTTTGAGGGAGCACAGATTGTATGCAAAGTTCAGAAAGTGTGAGTTTTGGCTGGATCAGGTGGCATTCTTGGGTCATATTATGTCGAGGGATGGGATTTCAGTCGACCCATCGAAGGTGGAGGCAATGCAGAATTGGGAAATTCCGAGGAATGCAGCGGAGATTCGTAGTTTCTTGGGCTTGGCAGGTTATTATTGAAAATTTATCAAGGGATTCTCCTCTATTTCAGTGCTCTTGACAGCTCTGACCAAGAAGAATGCGAAGTATGTGTGGAGTCCCGAGTGTCAGAGGATCTTTGATCAGCTGAAGGAGGCCCTTACTTCAGCACCAGTGTTAGCGATGCCAGTGGACCACGAGGAGTTTGTGGTTTATACAGATGCTTCTCTGAGAGGCTTAGGTGCAGTTCTGATGCAGGGTGATAAGATTATTGCATATGCGTCGAGGCAGCTAAAGAGTTATGAGCAGAACTATCCGGCGCATGATTTGGAGCTTGCAGCCGTAGTGTTGAAGATTTGGAGGCACTATTTGTACGGAGAGAAGTGTCAGATATTCACCGACCACAAGAGCCTCAAGTATTTCTTCACCAAGAAGGAGCTGAACATGAGGCAGTGCAGATGGTTAGAGTTGGTGAAGGACTATGACTGTGACATTAGCTACCATCCGGGTAAAACTAATGTAGTGGCAGACGCTTTGAGCCGGAAGACTACAGTAGTGGCGTGTTTGTCAGTTGAGAGGCCACTACAGGCTGAGATTCAGAGATTCGGGCTGGATTTGTATTCAGGAGGCTGTGTGCCGAGTTTAGCAGCGCTCACTATTTAACTGACTCTTCAAGAGCGGATCAGAGAGGGGCAGGCCTCCGATGAGCAGTTACAGCAGTGGAGACAGCGTGATGAGGACAAAGGACGGGGTCTGTACACCGTTGAGGATGGGATAGTCCGTTTCAGAGGCCGTATGTGGGTGCCGAGTACTGGACAGTTGAGAGCCGAGATCTTATCTGAGGTTGACGTACTCCATCCACCCAGGGAGTACGAAGATGTACAGAGATTTGAAGACTTTGTACTGGTGGCCGGAGATGAAGAAAGACATTGGGAGATTCGTGTCTGAGTGCTTGACGTGTCAGCAGGTCAAGGGGGAGCATCAGCCACTGGCAGGATTGCTGCAGCCACTCCCTATTCCTGAGTAGAAGTGGGAGCATATTACGATGGATTTCGTGGTTGGATTGCCCAGGAGTCCCAGAGGGTACATGGCTATATGGGTGATTGTGGACAGAGTCACCAAGTCAGCGCATTTCCTACCGGTGAAGACTACTTTCACCCTGACGCAGTACGCAGAGATCTACATCAGAGAGGTTGTCAGACTGCATGGCATACCAGTCTCGATAGTGTCGGACAGAGACACCAGGTTTACGTTTGAATTCTGGAGGAGCTTACATACCGCCTTGGGGACTAGACTGTCATTCAGTACAGCTTTTCATGCGCAGAAAGATGGACAGTCAGAGATGGTCATCCAGATTCTTGAGGATTTGCCGAGAGATTGTATCATATATTTCCAGGGTACGTGGGACTCGAGATTGCCGCTGGTAGAGTTCACGTACAACAACAGCTTTCAGGCATCGATAGGGATGGCTCCGTATGAGGCGCTTTACGGGAGGAAATGTAGATATCATGTGTACTGGGACGAGGTTGGTGAGAGAGTGCTTACTGGACCGGAGTTAGTACAGCAGACAATAGATATTGTGACGAGGATTCGGGATAGGATGAGGACAGTCCAGAGTCATCAGAAGAGTTATGCCGATCAGAGACGACGAGACCTGGAGCTAGTTGTGGAGATCATGTGTTTGTGAGGATATCGCCCATGAAGGGCGTGATGCGCTTTGGCCGGAAAGGCAAGCTTAGCCCGAGGTTTATTGGGCCATTCGAGATTTTGGAGAGGGTTGGTACTTTGGCATACCGAGTAGCATTACCACCCAGCTTATCAGCGGTCCATAATGTCTTCCACATCTCGATGCTGCGGAAGTATGTTCCAAATCCGTCTCATGTGTTGGATTTTGAGCCGCTCCAGTTGGCGCTGGATTTATCTTTTGAGGAGCGACCAGTGCAGATTCTAGCTCGGGAGGAGCGCAGGCTGAGAGCACGGAATATTCCGATGATCAAGGTCCGGTGGTAGAATCACTCGGAGGATGAAGCTACCTGGGAGACTGAGGCCGATATGCGGACGCGCTACCCGGAGATATTTGGCACGTACTCAAGTTCGGGGACGAAATTCCTATATTGTGGGGGGGAGTTGTAACGCCTAGAATTTCCTGACTACGTAGAAATGAGTGCATGACTAGGGGGAAAATAATTTTAGATGATTACATTCCATCTTATATGATTTATTTATGATTTTATGCTGCATGGGGTGCATGCCTTGTTTTTCAGCCTGATTGAGTTAAGGACGCGTGGACGAGATCAAAGTCGACCGGAATGAAAATAAATTGATATTTTTAAGTTATTACATTTTTAAGAATAAATTTATTTTATTTTAAGCAACAATTTCAGAAATGAGGACTTTTCTTAGTATTTTTGAGGGGAATCCGTTTTTCGCCTATACGGGCTGTTTTATTGAATTTTAAGGTGTTTTAAAATTTGAGGAGGCTTTAATTTGAAAATTAGCCGTTTTCAATGCCAAGTAAAAGTTTTAATTATCTTTTCATTTAAATGGAGGGGCAAGCACCCCTCAAGTTCAAAGTTTCTAATTTTCTTCAAGTTTGGTGATACAAAACCGATCGTGCCCCAATCTCGTGTCTACAACGTCGGTAACTCGCAGATCTACCTTTCCTACGAACCATACATGTGATATCTTTTAGTTTTCTTTCCATTTAAATCATATTATTCTATTTAATGAAATTATGCATTATTTGTATGTGTTCTACTCGGCTCTATGTACCCTTGATCGAACTTCATGCATGGCATGCAATGTTTCTCAAGTTTATGGCTTTGATATTGCATTGTTCGTTTTGTGAAAGGTCCAAGGGTCATGGCTCATGGATAGATCAACGAGTGAGGGTCCTAGGGTGGGCTAGAGGTGGTCCATAGAGGGAGAATTCAAGTCTGGACGTTGGAAGAGCCATAGTGGCTCGGACGGCCTCTTGCGGCGCGCGACGCACGTCGCTCTTTGGAAGTCTCGTTCGAACCATGTAGTCCATGGTTCGGACCAAGGCTGGTCTGGTTAAGACCGATTCGACCTGGGGGTGGTCCAGCCGACGGGGTTCCGGCCATGGCGGCCGGAGCAGGGAGGACGGACGGTGGAAAGTGCGGTTGTCGCGTGGCAGGCGACGCGCATGCATAGGGTTTGTTGGGTTGGTTGGGTTGGTCTAATTAAACTGGTTTGGCTGGTTCGGTTGGACCAGATCGATTCATAGAGTCTCGAGTCAATAGTTTTAAAGTAGACCTGAGTTATTTTAATTTATGGACCTGTTATTTTAATCGTTAAGTGAAAGGTCCAGTTTTAAAGAAAATCGTCAAATGTTTTAAAATTTGAGTCAAACTTTTAAAATAATTAGAGTTATGTTTATTTTTAAGTTTTTAGTCAAAATTGAAGTCTTTTGATTTTAATTAAGTCAAAATTGATTTTTGGGTTTTAATTTGGTTAAAATCGGTCATTTGGTCAAAATTGGCCATTTGAGTCAAAAATTGAATTAAGTTGTCATTTTAAAGTCAAAATTTGATTAAATTGATTTTAAAGTCAAAATTGATTTTAAAAATTGGTCAAATTGATTTTGAATTAGCCAAAATTAGCCCTTTGATTTTTAAAGTCAAAATTGAGTTGAAATCAGTCAAAATTAGAAAGTTTTAGAAATTGCAAGAAATTCTTAAGCCATTGGCTAAGTTAAATTTTAAGTTAAGTCTAGAATTAGTGGGTGATAGTCCCAAAATAAGATCAATGTGGTTCGAAACAACTACAAGAGTTCAGAAGGGGGGGCGGGGGGTTGAATGAACTCTTGGTATTTTAAATTTTTCAAAACCTTTTAAAATTTTTACAAGCGCTGCTTAACTTAAATCCGAGTTACCAGATTTAAGGATCTCAGTTTAATCAAATCTCTCGACCAACAAAGTATGTGCGGAAAAAGACCGATTAATTTGTGAACAGATTAACACAATGAATAAATAAATGCGTAAAGTAAAGAGCAAGGGTCGAGAATTTGTTTGTGGAAGTTCGGATATAAATATCCTACGTCTCCCCTTCTTCCTTTTCAGGAAGGTTCCACTAGAAGATTTGATGCGTGTAGTCCTTCTACAAACACCCGATCACCGATCCTCGCTCCAGGTGAACTCCTAGCAATCCTCAATCAACAAAAAGCAGTCGCAACTGCTTTTTACAACACTTGGTAATTTTGTTTTTCAAACGGCTTTTCAATAGCGCGTTTGTTACAGACTAAACTAATGATATAAGAATGAAATACAATATTTGTGAGACTGTAGATCCTCAGATTTCTAAACAAAGAAACTTGATTCAACGAAGGTGAATCAGAGGATGACTCGAAGGTTGTTTTCTGTGAATAGCAAAGGTATTGTTCTTCGAGTCTTTGAGCTTTTGTTGGAATGGCTTCAATGCAATGAAAGCTTTAGAAATCAACTTGGCAGAGTTTCAGCAAAATAGTGAGAGCGAAGGATACTTCTTCAATTCAAACTTCTGGTATTTATAGTCTTTGCTCAACGGTCATTTGAATAGCTAAGGAAATAAAATCCTTTTTGAAATTATGATAATCTTGTAACCGTATACTCTGCTCCACTATAAGGTAAATTGCACACTGTCAGAGCAAATGTGTCGCCTTCCATATTTGTGCAATAATCGTGTAACAACCTCTGTAAATATGTACTATTTTCCCAAAATAGTACCGATGTTGTCTCCTTAAATCCAGGAAATTGTACGATTCTGTTGATCTTTTACAATTTGAGTATATGATCGTATTTGAATCTCTTTGTTGCTTGCGCCTAAAATTCCTTCATAGTTGTTTAAGATCTTCCAGTTTTAAAGTACTTGAGAAAACGCAACGACTGGAAGCTTTAATACTTGTGATATACCAACGTTGAATCCTTTCAAAAACTCATAGTCTGATATTTAGGATTGAGCCAAGCGCTGTCGTTTTAACTTATCTAAACGACGTATTTTTGTTCTTCATCAATAAACACTCCAACGTCTGAATGACTGCGTCTCATATCACAACAACGACTGAATCTTTACTGTAGCTTGCGACTGATTTCACAAGACACTGTAGCTTGCGACTGAATGAATAATCTACTGTAGCTTGTGACTGGATACATAAACTCGCGTCTGAATCAATATACCCTGCGTCTGAAATTTCTTCACTGTAGCCAACGTCTGAATATGCAACTCACTGTAGCTATCGTCTGAAATGTACACATCACTGTAGCTTCCGTCTGGATTTCCTGTCGACTGAATATGCAAAACATTGTAGCCTGCGACTGGATACAATATTCCTTGATCTGAATACCCAACGACTGGTTTACTGTAGCTCTCGTCTGGATTGCCTGTCGTCTGAATACTCAACTACTGTTATCAACGTCTGAATGTCCAAATATAACTTGTCTTTTTGTTATCACCAAAACTATAAATTTTATCCTAACAATTTCCCCCTTTTTGGTGATGACAAAACTAGCAGCCGAGAAAAAAAAATGAGGAAAAAATAAATTGCACATGGACTGCTGAAATTATAGATTTCATTAACTTGAAATAGTACAAAAGATTTGTACATAATATTCTAATCAATCCTCAGACTTCCTACTGTCAATATCTTTTGCTCTTGTACGATCCACTCATGTTCCCTCTGCTCCTTTCTCGTTGTCTTTGTCTATCAGCAGTCATGAGTCTTTCCACAATATTTCTATCAGTATCACCACCACCACATGTAGTGCCACTTCCTCTGTTTTGATCATCAGGTGGTGGTTGAGGACCTCGGCTGCTACCCACTTCCCCCTTTTTGTCATTACCACCATGGTTGATATAAGCAACGAGTTCGCTCAGTTGGTCGGTAATGATATTGAGGGTCTGCTGTGCTTGAGCACTAAATTCTAAGAAATCATTGCGGGTAGCGGCCACTTGCTCATCCAAAGAATTGATTTTAGCATTAAGCTCCAGGTAGTGCTCCCTGACCACCCTCCGGACATCAACTACATCAAGATCAGTATTGGAAATCTGTGCCAAGATGCTTATGAGATGATTCAAATCCAATGACATGAGAATTCGTTGATCATTTGAGTCCTTATTCAATGCTCCAAGTACTCTATCATGTGCATCAAAGCGTGCGGTAAACTTTCTCTCAAGGTCGTGGAGGTGCAATAACAGAGTGTCTTTGTGCTTGGCACCATCATCTCTTTCACTGATTTGTTCCATTGAAGCTCGCAGCTTGGCTAAGGCCTCTGTAATCTGTGGAATAGAAGCAGCTGGAAGAGAAGTCGAGGTAGCGGCTGTATTTATCTCATCAAAATTCATAGCGGAATCTTCTGAAGTAGAAGCGGACAAAGGATGCTCATCTAACAACTGTACACGGGGAGTAGCGGAAACTAAATTCTGAGAAGCAAGAACAGGACTGCCCTCCATCTGTACATTATGAACAACTGATGAAACAAAAGAGCTCTGTACACTGCACAAAAATGTTCTCTCTGAAGCAATAGAGCCCACAAAATTTCGAATATCCACTGTAGGCAACCTACTGAATAAACTGTAATCAAGAAAAACTGTACAAAACTGAGAAATCCGCAAGGCAAGAACTGTAGGCTGACGGGGAGCAAAACTGCAAACTGGTTGAACAGCTGGAAGAGATCTACAAAAATATATTGATCCCACTGGAAGCAATTTTCCTGAAACAAAGATTTCACAAACTTCCAAACATACATCTGCCCACTGTTTCCTCAATACTCTGGAAAATGTACTAACAGGAGGTAGAGTGTCATCGTAGGAGCGCTGTCGAGGCACTTCATTATTTACAATCGGTTTAGGAATTTTCACCCACTGATCAGCACAAGGTTCAACAACCCAAACTCCATCAACCAAGATCATTGTTCTAATCTAGCATCTGGATGGAGTATTGGTGTTGGTTCTAGCAATTACGGCACCTCGATCATGTGGGCGACCCTCAAAAATCTTAGAAAAACACGTCTTCTTCCACGTAAGACCGAGTGCTTGTGTCTCCTTCCTCAATTCCTCCAAAACAAATGAATGAATATTTGACAACCGATTCAAAATTTTGAGGTCAACTGCGGAGTCACCAACACCTGGGACAAAATTCATTTTCCTCGCCTCCAAGAATTTTCGCAGCAACATTTCTCTATATTTCATCAATATATACACTTTCCTTTGAAGGGCTACATCCGTTGACTCTGCTTCAGCCCATGTTAGCACAAGTTCCTCCTTTGCACAGTACGACTCGTCAATCTTCAAATTTGATAGCCTCTTCAGACTAAAAGAATAAAAGAATTGTTCTACTTCATCGATAACCTTCTTACGTAGATTTACAAGATATTCAATGTCGGCAAGAATCAACATAATCTGCTCTTTCACGGGATCACCCTTCACTGGGTCTTTCTACACAAGAATCTCTTTCCCTTTATTGTCGACTGGGATCTGTGGAAGACTGGCCAAAAACCAAGTCCTTTCAGTGACTCCAGGAATTTTGATTTCCTTTCCCAGGGTAATCTTGGTAATCTCTACACAGGCATACGGCAGAGGAACTTCTACTGGAATTGTCATGAGGATGTCTTCCAGAGACATTGCCTCGTCTGCCGATAGGTCCTCAACAACTGGAGCCATCTCCTCGTCTGGTTCCTCAACAAAGTACCCTACAGCATTTGTTCCAATTGTTCTCCCAGTCTCCATCTCTTCATCGGTGTCACTCGGAGTGACAACTGGTCTCTCGGCATCCAGTCAAGCCATTAAATCCTCATAAGGGAGATCAAACAAGTGCCTCTCTTCAGCACTTGTTGCAGCTGGTTGATCTCCACCATCAGTTGTAACGAGTGAATCCAGTTGATCCAGAACTTGTTCAATAATTGCGTCTGGATCGTCAGTTGTAGCCTCAGCAACTGGTACAACTTCTGGTTGTCCTGCGACTGGTTCATAGACTGGTTTTTCCATCTGTTCATCCAAATTCTCAATGGCTGTTTGTTTTTCAACATTAATCTCGTCATCAGTCTCCATAACCAACCTCCTTTTTCTATTCTGAATTTTTCTTTTGGGCACTGGAGATTGTTCAACTGGTGCATCTGCAGTAGCCTCAAAAATTTGAAGAGGCACTGCTTCTTGGGCTACCGCCACAGTCTCCATTGCGACTGGTTTTCCCTTAGTGGTTCTCTTTTTCATTACCACTGGGGCCACCGCAGCATCAACAGCTGGTCGTTTCTGAGACACAGCCTTCTTAGCAGGGGTTTTCTTCACCCGTGGAACATTTTTCACTTCTTCTACCCCAACCTTTTCATTTATAGTAACATAGCGATGCACTGTTTTCTCATTCAAAACTCTGGGAAGAGGAAATGCTCTCGATTCACCCAACTCCAATCCTGGTATATTCTTCAACAAAACACAAATCTGAATTGCGCACCCTTTATCTTTCCTAGAGCCAGGGGTAACCATATCCTTGAAAACATCAAACAACAGCCGTCTCTAGTTCATTTTTACGTCAAAAGTGATGGCAGTCATCAACAAAAATATATCGCGAGTCACGGCATCGAAATGCCTTAACGTAAATGGTCTTTGCCAATATATCGCTAAGAAGACGATATTGAATCTCCATTTCCTTCTTGAAGCAAGAAATGCTGACCTGCTCCTGGGAAACGGAGAAGAGGCTTCGACCATCAAAAACAAGATTTTTTGGCACTTCTGATAAATCTGTCAAACCCTCCGTGGGCAGTTCAAACGTCGTAGCAAACACTTCCTCAGAAATCTCAACGGCTTTTCCCTTAATGGTGCTGACCACCATCCCATCTCTCACTAAACTATTTGTAAAGAACTCGGTAAGAGCAGCTTTAGAGAACACGGCGGGACAACCAAAAAAACTCCTTCAATCCAGTCGCGATAAGTGATTCAAACATCTGAACCATTCCAGCGTCGTCGATACCGAAAACTGAGTCAAAGTCGATGTGGTGACTGCTGCTTATCAGAGATGATGCCATCGTCGTCGGTAAACGAGTGAAGAATGCCTGAAAAATATTTGCAAAAGACACACGAGCGAATACAAGAATACGAGAGAGCAAGGATTGCAAGGTAAAAGAAGATGAACAGTAGACGCCATAAATATAAGGAATACGAAAAGGTAAAGAAATGGGAAACGATGTAGATGTGACTTTTGGAATGATGAAAACACGTGTCAATCATCCAGCGGTGCGTACAATTTTTGGAAATGATTTGAAAAGATATTTTCAAAATATTTTACTCGTCCAGTGTAAAAGATTTTTCAAAATATTTTAATCGAACAAGGTAAAAAGTTAATAGATGCGCGCCAATATTTATAAAGTCACAACTGCTGCGTCTGGTTTTAATAACCTCACAGCTGTTTTTTTTAATGTTTTGCAAGGAATCGAACAGGATCTGGTCACAAATAAGTATCGACTGTGTATATGCAACATCTGAGTGTGTCCAGACGCAACATATTCAGTCGACATCACACTTAACAATCCAGATCCTGGTTCCCCCTGTGACTGGTATTTTCCCAACGCACGATGCTTTCCTCAGCTGGGCGTCTATTGTTCCCCCTGAACAAAAGACTTGCAGCTGAGTTAGGAAACGGCTGACAACCTGCAAAATACGTTAGATCATATACATCAAGGCAGTTCAAGAAGACCTAATATGTTCCTAAAATAAGAGAACTTAGCG
Organism: Dorcoceras hygrometricum; assembly: GCA_001598015.1. Classification (NCBI taxonomy): domain Eukaryota; kingdom Viridiplantae; phylum Streptophyta; class Magnoliopsida; order Lamiales; family Gesneriaceae; genus Dorcoceras; species Dorcoceras hygrometricum. The sequence goes on along the minus strand of KQ999890.1, from coordinate 121,842 downwards.
TCTGGCAGAGGTTTGGTGAAGATATCAGCAACTTGTTGCTCAGTTGACACGTACTCCAACCGGACGTCCTTCTTTAGCACATGGTCCCTGATGAAATGGTGCCTGATATCTATGTGCTTTGTTCTTGAATGCAGTACTGGATTCTGGGTAATCGCAATCTCACTAGTGTTGTCGCAGAGAATAGGCGATTCAGAAGCATCAATGCCATAGTCTTTTAGCTGATGTTGAATCCACAAAATTTGAGCACAGCAGCTACCAGCCGCGAGGTACTCTGCTTCAGCTGTTGACGTAGCAATTGACGTTTGCTTCTTACTGAACCAAGAGATCAGTCGATCCCCTAAGAATTGACAAGTTCCACTGGTGCTCCTGCGATCAATCCTGCATCCTGCGTAATCTACATCGCTATAACCTATTAGTTGAAAGCCTGAGTCTTTGGGATACCAAAGACCCACATTGGAAGTACCCTTTAAATATTTCAATATTCGCTTTACAGCTATGTAATGCGATTGCTTTGGCTCTGCTTGGAATCTAGCACATTTACAGACAACAAACATGATGTCTGGTCTGCTGGCAGTTAAGTATAGCAAAGAGCCTATAATACCACGATAAAGAGATACCTCAATGGCAGTTCCGGCTTCGTCTTTATCTAACTTTATCGAAGAGCTCATGGGAGTTGCAGCTGCTGAACAGTTGTCCATACCGAATTTCTTCAGTAGTTCTTTCGTGTATTTCGCCTGGCTAATGAAAATGCCATTCTCCAGCTGTCGTACTTGTAAGCCCAGAAAGAACGTCAGCTCCCCCATCATGCTCATCTCAAATTTATCCTGCATAAGCTTAGAGAACTTCTGGCACAGTTTGGGGTTAGTTGACCCAAAGATAATGTCATCGACATATATTTGAACTAATAGAATATGGTCAGCTTTTACAAATTTAAACAAGGTCTTATCTACTGTGCCTATTGTGAAGTCATGCTCAATTAAGAACTGAGATAGTGTATCATACCAAGCTCTAGGTGCTTGTTTCAACCCATACAGATCTTTATCCAGTTTGTAAACAAAGTCTGGATGTGCATGATTTACGAAGTCAGGAGGTTGTGAAACATACACTTCCTATGTTAAGACGCCATTAAGAAAGGCACTCTTAACATCCATCTGAAAGACTTTAAAGTCTTTGAATGCAGCATATGCAAGAAGTTTGTTCCTAAAGACCCACCTAGTTCCTATGACTGAATGATTAGTAGGTCTAGGTACAAGTGTACAAACATTATTGCATTTAAACTGATTAAGTTCTTCTTGCATAGCGTCTATCCAGCTGGTGTCAGCTAAGGCTCCATCTATTTGCTTAGGTTCTATATGCGACAGAAATAAAGCATCGAAATGATCATGAGATAGCTGGCCTCGTGTTCGAACAGGAGATTCGAAATTACCTATGACTTGCTCGGGTGGATGATTCTTATTCCACCGAAGATCAAGTCCAAATGGATTTGCTCCTTGTTCCCCCTGTGTCGCTGGCTGGTTTGTAGCGGCTGGATCAGCAGACGCCAATAGATGATGAGCATTGTTGGCTTGAGCGTCTACTTCCAGCTGGAGAGATGTGATTGCTACTGGTTCATCAGCTGGTGGTTTTGCGACTGGTTGTCCAGCTGTTGGTCTCAATACTGAGTGATATGATGTGCTCGCGCCTGGTTGTCCAGTTGGTGATGAAGATATGCTTGTGGCTGGTACTTCAGGCGTTGGTCTTGAAACCAATGGAGAATCGCTTGCGACTGCTTGTGCAACGTCTGGATTCTCAACGTTTGTTTGAGAAACATCTGATTGATTATCGTCTGGTTGAACATTTGTCGCGTCAATCCCAGCAGCTGGTGCACTTGGGGCAATTTGATCCTGCGGCTGATCCACGTTAGTTAAATCCATAACTACTGGATTACCTGTCAAATCCTGTTGATCATTGTTATGCGTTGTGACCACTGCTGGTTGTTCTTCCTCAGCTGAATATCTTTGTGGAACATCGTCGTCTGATTCTTCAAGACTTGTTGACTCCAGACGTGAACACAAATCATGTAAGCTTGCAGCTGAATTTGACTTGAAGCTGGTTTCATCAAATACCACGTGTGCTGATTCCTCAACAGTTAAACTTTGGTTGTTGAAGACTCTGTACGGTTTGCTCATAGCTGAATAGCCTAAGAGGATACCTGCATCAGATTTAGGTTCAAAGGTTGTTAGATAGCATTGTTATGAATGAAGCATCTACACCCAAACACCCTGAAATAAGAGATATCAGGTTTCTTGCCATGCCAGATCTCATATGGGGTTTTATCATGCATCATATTAATCATTGATCTGTTCTGAGTGTAACATGCTGTATTAACTGCTTCTGCCTAGAATTTTGTGAAATACCAGAATATGCAATCATAGATCTAGCAGAGATATCAGGTTTCTTGCCATGCCAGATCTCATATGGGGTTTTATCATGCATCATATTAATCATTGATCTGTTCTGAGTGTAACATGCTGTATTAACTGCTTCTGCCTAGAATTTTGTGAAATACCAGAATATGCAATCATAGATCTAGCAGCTTATTTTAAAGTGCGGTTTCTCCTTTCAGCTAACCCGTTTTGCTGAGGAGTTCTAGCTGCTGAAAGCTCATGCTTTATTCCTAAGTCTTCCAGATAAGAAGTTAATTTAAAATTTAGAAACTCAGTGCCGCGATCACTTCTTATCCGGTTGACTGAACAAGATCTGTCATTTTTTAAACGTTTCAAAAGGCGTATCAGCTGGTCGGCGGTTTCAGATTTTGCTTTTAAAAACAACACCCAAGTATATTTAGTAAAATCATTAACAACTGCAAGGGTGTAATTCGTTCCCCCTAAGTTCGTTACTGAAATAGGACCAAAAAGATCCATATGCAAGAGCTCAAGGCAACGGGTAGAACGTTTTCCGCCTTTATTTTTGAAATTCGATTTAATTTGCTTACCCAGGTGACATGCTGCACAGATCTTATCCTTAGAAAAACTAATTTTTGGCAGACCAAAAACCATATCATGTTCACTCAAATTGGCAAGTGTTTTGAAGTTTAGATGGTTCAATCTTTGGTGCCACAGCCAGCTCTTGGAAGAACCAGCTGCAAGGCACAAATGCTCATATTTCAGCTGATCTGACCAATTGATTATGTAGGTATTCCCCGAACGTTTTCCTACCAATATCGTCAGACCACTTGCACTCTGAACCGTGCATGTGTGTTGTTGAAACTGGACTATGTAACCTTTGTCACACAGCTGACTAATGCTAATCAAGTTATATCGAAGGTTATCAACAACTAGGACGTCAGAAATAGATATGTTACCATGGATAAGCTTACCCTTACCCATAGTGTTACCGTATGCGTTATCACCAAAGACTATCTTTGCGCCTTTGTGTGGAATGACGTCTGATAGCAGCTTTCGATTTCCTGTCATATGTCTTGCACAGCCGCTGTCCAGGTACCACAAGTTTGATACATCAGCTGGTTCGTACCTGTTATCCTGCAATCATAAAACCAGCTTTTGGTACCCAATTTTACTTGGATCCAGATCGGATTACCCCTTTCGGGACCCATACTTGAATTACCTTAACAGTTTTTCCAGTATAAGTATCCTTAAGGGTCTGTGCATAATTGTGAGATCTGTTGAGTTTTGATTTCATCTTCTGACCACTTAAATCTCTTTTCTGCTGAACCTTTTTCCAACCTGATTTTACCTTCGTTGAACTACGCCATGGATGGTTAGGAACAAATGGCTTTCGACCAGCTTTCTCTTTGTCTTTGTCCAGTTTGTTCTTTAGCCATCTTGGCTTGGAGCTCTCAGGTTTTGAAAAGCCGATACCAGATTTTCCATTATCGTTCAACTTGGGAGAGTTCTGGTCATCAAATGTTATCGACTCATAGCAGTCATATATCACGTTGGCTTTGAAAAAGCTCATCTTGTTGAACTTGTCATATGCTGGCTGTGATTGAGTACTTGTTTCTCCTTCACTGCATTCACTAGTACTGAAACCCAAACCAGTTCTATCGTGTACTGATTTTTGGATTTCATGCAGCTTGTGGAGAGCACGAGCCGATTGATTCCAGGAGCTCATTTCCTTAGTCAATCTTTCAACTTCAGCTTTGAGTTCATTGGATTAGTTTCTCAACAAATCATTTTCTATCTTCATCTTACTCAATTCAGTCTTCAAACTGTCAGTATCCTCAAGCTCATCAGAACTTGATTCAATTGAACTATTTTTTAGACTTGCGTTTTCAGCTTTGATTTCCTCAAATGTGTGAGATAAACTCTTGTACTCATGGACCATATCGTTCAGTGCCTGAAATAGATCCTCACGTGTAAATTCAACATTTGAGAAATCAAATACCTCATCGTCCGAAGTTTGATCAGCCATGAGGCAATGAACTTCCTCGTGTTCACTGTCGCTTGATGAGGAGCTGCTGGATGAAGATTCTGAGTCAGTGTCCGCCCAGCTTTTGGTGCTTTCCTCAGCCACCAATACTTTGCGATCATGCTTGCGGCTGATCCTCTTATCACCTCTTATCCTCATCCGTCTATCCTTGGATCTATCAACAGCTCTTTCATCAGTCTTGTCATCTCGCTTGTATCGCTCCTCCTTCTTGTCATCTCTACTCCTGTATCTATCATCAATGCTCTTGTCATCCCTGGATCTGTCTTCCTTCTTTGGCCTATTGCAATAAGCTGCAAAATGCCCTGGACGACCACAGTTAAAACAAGTCAGATCAGCATTAACTTTATCAGATTTATGATAATTATTATAAGGAGTAGAAATGTTGAAGGATCTTCTCATGAATTTCCCAAACTTCTTAACGAAGAGGGACATGACGTCATCGCTGAGTTGATCAGCTGTTTTGCTCATGCTTGGAGAGCACTGTTCAGTAGTTGCAGCAGCTAGTGATTTAGTTGGCTGGAATGTCGAGGGTCCAGCTTCTGCTCTTGTCTCCAACTCAAACTCGTAGGCCTTAAGGTTGGCAAACAGATCATGAAGCTCCAGCTTGTTCAAGTCTTTGGACTCCCTCATTGCCATGGTCTTCACATCTCACTCCCTTGGTAACGCTCTCATGACCTTCAACGCTAGCTCTCGGTTACTGTACTCTTTTCCAAGACTGTTCAACTCAATCACTGTCGCGCTGAATCTTTCATCAAACTCTGTCATTGTTTCTCCATCCTTCATTTTGATGGACTCATACTTCTGCTGAGCAAACCGTCAGCTTGTTCTTGTTGGGATCCGGATCACGTCTCCCGGCGAGGCAGCGGAAGAAAGAAAAACATGACCGGGAGACGATCAATACGATAATATCAATAACATACTATGAAATTCATAGGGCGTTTAAGATTGCTACCTTGCTGGCAACTCGTGCCTGGCTCCGACCGGTTTCGTAAAGAAAACGGCACTTCACGGTAGATTGCGGTAGACTACGTCAATCCGGTCCACGACCATATGCGAGACTCCTTCGTCAGCCTGCACTAGAAGGAATGACAGGATCGGCGCGGACGGATTCTCCTCGTCAAGATTGGCCGGAAACAATTTTCCGGCGAAGAGAGGCGGCGGCGGCTTGTAGAGAGGAGAGGGGGCGGCGGCCAAGAGTAGGTTTAGGGTTTGTGTTATGTTGTTGTGTGTTGTTAATCAAGTCCTTAATCCTTTTAATAAGATTTGCAATGGACTTGGACCGGCCCATCGGGCCCGGGTCCAAATGACGATATCCATCACTATGACTTCATTACAACTCTGATCGCCGATCAGATCGGACCGATCGATTCATCCAAAACTGAATACTATAATCTGAAAAACCATTTTTCAGAACCCCAGTGCAAAATGGCCGTTTTGCCCCTCAACAGCGGGAAATCCCGATTTGACCCCTGTTGACTTTTAGGAAGTCGCACTCCCAAAATCCTCTTCGTACGCTCAACACATTGAGCTGAGTATCCGTGCGGGAATCTCGAATCCAGTACTTGTGTGACCCTCAATGGTTCAGGGATACAGCTAACCGTG
>KQ999890.1:79075-111290 GCA_001598015.1 Dorcoceras hygrometricum | reverse complement strand
ATCTTCGGTCTTCAATATCCTGATTGTCATCGTCCACCGTCTTCGGATGTCCTCCCACTAAATCTAGTAATTTACATTTAAATTTACTATGACAAATAAGGGATACATTTATCAGGGAAGCGGAAGGGGCCAAAAACAGCCCCATTTAAAATGATAATAAATATTAAAAACCGAAATCAAATAAAACCTATTGTATACACCTAACACATTGGGCACGGCTCTCGATCACCCCGATCATGCAATTAATCTAATTAACATGCATAATTTAAATAATATAATTATTTAACGTAAAATCATATTCTAATTACGAAATCGTATTTTATAATAAAATCGTATTTTGCCGATAAAAACAAATTTTAATCAACAAAATCATATTTCATTATAAAATCATATTTTATAATTAAAATCACATTTTACTAATTTTAATTGTATCATATTGGGCATAAAACAATTCTAGGCCCAAAAATCTCAAAATTTCAAAATCGACCAAAACGGGCCCGATATCGTATACCGGCCCGAAAACTTCACGGACTGTCCGGGACAGGCCCGAACCAAACCCTAGAAGAAATCAGCCGTCACGACATCGCCGGAGCTTCGCCGGAGCGGCGGCCGGCCGGCGGCCGCCACTACTAAATTTGCGTGCGGCATCCGCGCAGCGTCGCGCCAAGCGCGACGCACGGCCGCGCACAACGTCGCGCCACGACGCCCAGCGGTCTTCGCCCGAGAGCGGCACATCCAGCAGCAGCATCACGCAACAGCAGGTCGGCCACCATCACGCGGAGCGGCGATCATCGAGCGGCCACCTCGCGCGGAGGAAACGCCCGACGTCCAGCCGAGATGCGCGACAAGCGCCCGACGTCCAGCCATCGCGCGACAAGCGCCCGACGTCCAGCCATCGTCGCCCTCCTTGCTCGACCACCTCGCGTGAAGCGGCGCCAAGCGTCGCCCAATCAACAGCATCGTCGCGCAACCAAGCGCAGCCAGCGCGCTGGTTCTCGCGCGCGACGCGCGATGAGGCACGCGCACATGCGCACGGCGGGGAGAGGGGGCCGCCGCACATGGCGGCGGCCGGCGGCCGACTTCAACAACCAAAATTTTGTGTTCGATTCTGAAAAATTGAAACATTAGATAAAATAAGGCAATATCGTATTGATCAGATCCGAAAACCTTGGCTCTGATACCACTGTTGGGATCCGGATCACGCCTCCCGGCGAGGCAGCGGAAGAAAGAAAAACATGACCGGGAGACGATCAATACGATAATATCAATAACATACTATGACATTCATAGGGCGTTTAAGATTGCTACCTTGCTGGCAACTCGTGCCTGGCTCCGACCGCTTTCGTAAAGAAAACGGCACTTCACGGTAGATTGTGGTAGACTACGTCAATCCGGTCCACGACCAGATGCGAGACTCCTTCGTCAGCCTGCACTAGAAGGACTGACGAGATCGGCGCGGACGGATTCTCCTCGTCAAGATTGGCCGGAAACAATTTTACGGCGAAGAGAGGCGGCGGCGGCGGCGGCGGCGGCGGCGGCTTGTACAGAGGAGAGGGGGCGGCGGCCAAGAGTAGGTTTAGGGTTTGTGTTATGTTGTTGTGTGTTGTTAATCAAGTCCTTAATCCTTTTAATAAGATTTGCAATGGACTTGGACCGGCCCATCGGGCCCGGGTCCAAATGACGATATCCATCACTACGACTTCATTACAACTCCGATCGCCGATCAGATCGGACCGATCGATTCAGTTTCCAAAACTGAATACTATAATCTGAAAAACCATTTTTCAGAACCCCAGTGTAAAATGACCTTTTTGCCCCTCAACAGCGGGAAATCCCGATTTGACCCCTGTTGACTTTTAGGAAGTCGCACTCCCAAAATCCTCTTCGTACGCTCAACACATTGAGCTGAGTATCCGTGCGGGAATCTCGAATCCAGTACTTGTGTGACCCTCAATGGTTCAGGGATACAGCTAGCCGTGGGCCCACAACCATTGTGGCTCCGGAATCACAATTCCGGACTTGCCCAACGGAAAACGATGAACATTCAGTTCATCTCCACCACCGAGACTTCATGGTAACTCCGATCGCCGATCAGATCGGACGGATCGACTCAGTTTCCGAAACTGAATATTATGATCTGAAAAACCATTTTTCAGAGCCCTGGTGCAAAATGATCGTTTTGCCCCTCAACAGCGGGAAACCCCGGTTTGACCCCTGTTGACTTTTAGGAAGTCGCACTTCCCGAAATCCTCTTCTCGTGCTCAACACATTGAGCTAAGTATCCGTGCGGGAATCTCGAATCTAGTACTTGTGTGACCCTCAATGGTTCAGGGATACAGCTAGCCGTGGGCCCACAACCATTGCGGCTCCGGAATCACAATTACGGACTTGCCCAACGGATCATGGTAAAGCGTCTAGCAACATCGCCCCATGATCCCCTAGGTATCACTGATAGTGCCTGCAAGAACCAGTCGGTCGTGGTTAGCGTACAGTACGGTCCTTTCAACCCATATATCCCGATCAGATCAACGACCATTGGTAAATCGAGAGTCGCTATAGATCCGATAGCTATGCATACATCTTGGAGATCAAATAGTGACATCGCGAGTGTAACTAGGTAAACACATTTACCTAAAACACTTCTAGTACTCTGGCCAGAGATTTATACACTATTATCCCCTCAGATAGCATAGGATATCCACGCATGTCTGCGAGCGGTGAATCCTCGACAACGATGCATCGACTCCTACATGCATCGGGGTCTCACCCAATCCCGATGCCTTATGACCCCAAGTGAGTCGGCAAACGGGTCAAAGTGAGACGCCTATCATGTAGAGTCTCAATGACGTTTCGAGTCGTGAGGACTAATCAGTACAACCAAGACCTCGACTTATCCACTCGACAAAGGGTAACCACTTGGAAAGTCCAAAGGAGGGTAGTTCGATAGATCACCAGGTGACTATTAGATGTGTTTCATGATAGCCGTCATACCCACTATCACATCTAACATACACTTTAGCGCATTCTAGGTCTTTACTCAACGCAATTGTAAATCATCATACACACAATGAAAGTAAAGAATGCCATATAAATAAATGCGAATATCATATATAAAGATTGTCATATACAAGAGTCTATAAAACCCACACGCCACAAGTTGGCTAGTTGGGCATCTACTCTAACAGTTCTCCTTCGTATCGTCACTTCCCTCACAGATTTGAGTCAGCTTTTCTCAAATGTCTTTAGCTGTGGCGCAGGTTTTGATTTTGCTGAACATGTTTTTGTCCTTGTCCAACGTCTTGTAAAGGATATCCCTGGCCACATTATCCAAGTTGTCTTTCTTCTTGTCTTCACTTGTATACTCATGTCTGGCCTTCTCAAGGAACTGAGGCTCGCCATTGGATATAGCAAAAGCTAGATTAGGCTTCATAATCTTTAGCGGCCCTTCAGTGAGGACCACCCACATTTCATCATCTAGAGCAGCCAGATGCGCTTGCATGCGTATCTTCCAGCCATCATAATCTTCTCTGGAGAACATAGGAATCTTGTTGTGAGAAGTCATATTAATATATGAGATGAAGCACAAAAGATAACTGTTCAATACTGAGATACACAGGCTCTTATACCAATTGATAGTCCAAAAATACGATCAATGTGGTTCGAAACAACTGCAAGAGTTCAGAAGGGGGGGGGTTGAATGAACTCTTGGTATTTTAAATTTTTCGAAACCTTTTAAAATTTTTACAAACGCTGCTTAACTTAAATCCGAGTTACCAGATTTAAGGATCTCAGTTTAATCAAATCTCTTGGCCAACAAAGTATGTGCGGAAAAAGGCCGATTAATTTGTGAACAGATTAACATAATGAATAAATAAATGCATAAAGTAAAGAGCAAGGTCGAGAATTTGTTTGTGGAAGTTCGGATATAAATATCATATGTCTCCCCTTGTTCCTTTTCAGGAAGGTTCCACTAGAATATTTGATGCGTGTAGTCCTTCTACAAACACCCGATCACCGAGCCTCGCTCCAGGTGAACTCCTAGCAATCCTCAATCAACAACAAGCAGTCGCAGCTACTTTTTACAACACTTGGTAATTTTGTTTTTCAAACGGCTTTTCAATAGCGCGTTTGTTACAGACTCAACTAATGATATAAGAATGAAATACAATATTTGTGAGACTGTAGATCCTCTGATTTATAAACAAAGAAACTTGATTCAACAAAGGTGAATCATAGGATGACTCGAAGGTTGTTTTCTGTAAATAGCAAAGGTATTGTTCTTCGAGTCTTTGAGCTTTTGTGGAAATGGATTCAATGCAATGAAAGCTTCAGAAATCAACTTGGCAGAGTTTCAGCAAAATAGTGAGAGCGAAGGATACTTCTTCAATTCAAACTGCTGGTAATTATAGTCTTTGCTCAACGGTCATTTGGATAGCTAAGGAAATAAAATCCTTTTTGAAATTCTGATAATCTTGTAACCGTATACTCTGCTCCACTACAAGGTAAATTGCACACTGTCAGAGCAAATTTATCTCCTTCCATATTTGTGCAATAACCGTGTAACAACCTCTGTAAATATGTACTATTTTCCCAAAATAGTACCGATGTTGTCTCCTTAATTCCAGGAAATTGTACGATGCTGTTGATCTTTTCCAATTTGAGTATATGATCGTATTTGAATCTCTTTGTTGCTTGCGCCTGAAATTCCTTCATCGTTGTTTAAGATCTTCCAGTTTTAATGTACTTGAGAAAACGCAACGAATGGAAGCTTTAATACTTGTGATATACCAACGTCTGAATCCTTTCAAAAACTCATAGTCTGATATTTAGGATTGAGCCAAGCGCTGTCGTTTTAACTTATCTAAACGACGTATTTTTGTTCTTCATCAATAAACACTCCAACGTCTGAATGACTGCGTCTCATATCACAACAACGACTGAATCTTTACTGTAGCTTGCGACTGATTTCACAAGACACTGTAGCTTGCGACTGAATAAGTGATCTACTGTAGCTTGCGTCTGATTGTATAAACTCACGTCTGAATCAATATACCCTGCGTCTGAAATTTCTTCACTGTAGCCAACATCTGAATATGCAACTCACTGTAGCTATCGTCTGAAATGTACACATCACTGTAGCTTCCGTCTGGATTTCCTGTCGACTGAATATGCAAAACATTGTAGCCTGCGACTGGATACAATATTCCTTGATCTGAATACCCAACGACTGGTTTACTGTAGCTCTCGTCTGGATTGCCTGTCGTCTGAATACTCAACTACTGTTATCAACGTCTGAATATCCAAATATAACTTGTCTTTTTGTTATCACCAAAACTATAAATTTTATCCTAACAGTGGGTCAGGCTCCTGAACCAGTCCTTGACCAAAGTAGAAAATGTAGAAGCCCGTGAATGTGTATTTAATCATATATGTAGTATGCTATGCACCTAAATGTTTTAAAGGAAAGGATTAAATATACATTAACGGGCTAAACTTTTAAACTTGCATAATTTTATGAAATGCATGCATCATGAATGTTTCATCTAATGTTAAAGGAATGTTCTTTTAAAAGATAAAACCCGAGGACTTGAATGATTTGTGGCAACTTATGATGGGGGGATGCGGGATACCGGGCCCGCTGAACTCCTGTTTCCATTATTACGAGCTTATGGATCCATGTGTTCACGACATGGTGAAGTGGCAGCATAGAGGTGTGACATATAGGGATCCCGAGGTAAGGTCGGGTGAATTACACCGCCGCGTACGCTGGTTTATAGATTTATCAATCGATCATGGTCACACTTCAGGATACGACTCATACGTTTTTCATGTTATGCTATGTCATGCCTTATATATGTTATATGTTATGGTATGATATGAAATGTATGAAGCAATGTTTTAAGATGACACATACATTTTTTAACCTTATTTTATTACAAGTATGTGCTTGCATGCGATTTTAGTAGTATGTACTTTGTTATGATACATGATAGAGCATGCTGAGACTCTAGGCTCCCTAGGTTTAAATGGTGCAGGTGATGAACCTACGGTTGAGTACATCCAGACTGGCGATGAGGACCTCTGAGCGCCTACTGCAGCAGTACCCCGTGACCGCCTTCATGCTTCACTTCTCTTATGATTCACCTTTCAAATGTGATTTTAAACATGTTCATTTTCACTATTTTTACTCAGTGATTTTTATACCGTATGGATGTTTTAACGTTATTTAAATATTCCTTTATTTATGTTTGATGTATGGTTGAGAAAATGATTTAGAAATTTTTTAAAAGGGAACAAGCCACACTTTAAGTTTATGTATTCCGCATATGCTTAAAAAAAATTTCTAGATTCTGGTTAGTTTCAGAATTGTAAGAACAGCTAGTCTAGCAGTATTCCTTTGCGTAACTACTTCCAGCACAAATCTTTCGATTTCTTTCGCTAATGGTATCTGAACTAAAAGTTGAGCTACTCCCACCGCTCTTATACTTAGTGCATCAGCTACTACATTAGCTTTGCCAGGGTGATAGTTAATTACGCAATCGTAGTCTTTAACCAGTTCGAGCCATCTTCTTTGTCTCATGTTAAGCTCCTTTTGGGTAAAGAAGTATTTGAGACTTTTGTGGTCTGTAAAAATTTCGCATTTTTTCTCATAAAGATTGTGCCTCCAAATCTTCAATGTGAAAACCACTGCTGCTAATTCAAGGTCATGCGTAGGGTAATTCTTTTCGTGAATCTTCAACTGTCTAGAAGTATAGGCAATCACTCTCTTATCTTGCATCAAATCAGCACCCAATCCTATCTTCGATGCATCTATGTACATCGTGAAGTTCCCTTTTCCTGATGGCAATGTTAAAACAAGGGCTTCTATCAATGCCTGCTTTAACCTCTCAAAGCTGGACGGGCATTCTGGAGACCAATCGTACTTAACATCCTTATTGCTCAAAGACGTTAAAAGGATGACTAATTTGGAAAATCCCTTTATAAAACGCCGGTAATAACCTGCAATACCTAAGAAACTTCGAACTTCTGATACTCTCTTGGGTACAGGCCATTCCCGAACTGTTTCTACTTTGGAGGGATCTACTTCTACTCCATTCTTAGAAATGATATGACCAAGAAATACAACATTTCAATCCAGAATTCACATTTACTAAACTTAGCAAATAATTGTTTAGTCCTCAAAATTTGCATTATCACTCTGAGCTGGTCAGAGTGCTCTTCTCTACACTTAGAGTAAATGAGAATATCATCTATCAAAACAATCACGAATCTATCTAGAAAAGGTTGGATCCATGAACATAGAAGGTGCATTAGTTAACCCAAATGGCATCACTAAAAATTCGTAATGACCATAACGTGTTCTAAAAGCTGTCTTATATACGTCTAACATCCTTTACTCTAAGCTGGTGATAACCAGATTGGAGATCGATCTTAGAAAATACAGCATCTCCTCGGAGTTGATCGAATAAATCATCTATCCTATGGAGAGGATATTTATTCTTAAGATTTAACTTGTTCAACTCCTTATAATCTATACACAAACGCATACTCCCGTCCTTATTTTGACAAATAACACTGGAGCTCCCCAGGGTGATGTACTGGGACGGATGAAACTTTTATCCAATAAATCTTGGATTTGATCTTTCAATTCTTTCATCTCCTTAGGAGCAAGTCTGTAAGGCGGCTTGGAAACTGGAGCAGCTTCGGGTACTAAATCAATAGTGAATTCTAACTCCCGATCTGATGGAAAATCGGATATGTCTTATGGAAATACGTCCGGAAATTCATTCAATACTTCAACGTCTTCCGGTCTAATCTTCTTACCTTCCACTAATGATAAAGCACTAACTATAAATCCTTGATATCCCTTCTTTAAATAACTCTGGCTTTCAGAGCCGATATCAGTTTAGGAGTTCTATCGAGTCTACCATCTTTGAATAAAAATGGGCTCCCGCTGGGTGGTTTAACCTTGACAATTCTTTGATTAAAATCTATAGTGGTTCCATAATTAGTCAAACAATCTATTCCCAAAATTAAATCGAACTCAAGAATAGGTAATACTATCAGATTAGCATAAACAATATTCTCCTACAGCTTAAGTTCTATGTTCGAAAAACATTATTGGTAAATAAACTGTCTCCCGAGGGAATGTTAACGCAATATCCTACCTCTAATAATTATGGTTGAAAACGTAAATCCTTAGAAAAATTTACTGATATAAAAGAATATGTTGCACCAGAATCTAAGAAAGCTAAAGTGGGCATACTGGCAACAACAATTTTACCTATAATAACCGTCGAGTCTGGTTGAGCTTGCTTCGAAGTCATCACATAAGCTCTACTAGTGATGAGTTGTTTATTCTGAGGGCAGAACTTAGCTACGTGACCTGGCTTGCCACCTTTATAAAACCCGTACTGGCCAAAGCGACATTGGCCCGAATGATTATTTTTGCAAGTTGAACACTCTGGCCTGTTCCCAGCTTTAGGAACTGCGGTGATAGGTTGAGCTGCTATGGGCCCTTTTCCTTGAGGCCCTTGCTGATTGTGGTTTGGCTTCTTGAATGGCCTGCAATCCTTATCTGGAAGTCTTGACGCTTCAATTGTCGATCATCCTCAATCACCTTCCAATCTTGCTCAGCACGCAGGGCTTTATTTACAACTGCTCTGTAATCAACTGGTTCAGCAAGTCTGACATCATGTCTTATCATCGGCTTCAACCCATTGATAAAATGTCGAAGCTTCACTTCCGCATTTGTTCCTATTAGAGGAACAAAGTAACATCCTCTCTCAATTTGAGGATATAATCCCGCATTGGCATTCCTTCTTGTTTCAGAGCTAAAAACTCATTCTGCAGCTCCTCCCTCACATCCACTGTGAAGTACTGATCATAAAACAACGGTTTAAACTCTTCCCAGGTGAGCATCTCCAAGTCTACAGTCAACTTGGCCCCTTCCCACCAGATCATTGCATTTCCTCTCAGCATATAAATTGCACACCGAGGTCTCTCCTGGTCAGTCAGATGTAAATAATCAAATATGACTTCTAACAATTTGATCCAGCTTTCTGCTAGCAGAGGATCAGTTAAACCAGAAAATTTTGGAGGTCGTTGTCTTCTAAAATTCTCCTGTGGATCTTCACGGCCAATTATTATTCCTATTGGTTGACCATTTCCTGGATTGGTTTGATCAACCAAACGTTCAAGTAATTGGGCCATGCTGGTTAGTACAAGGTTATTCCCTTCAGTTTAACCCTCTCCTTCTATAGTACCTCTTCTTCCTCTACCTCTTCCTGCCATTATCTGTATGAGTAGTCCAAATCCACCACAATACTATTATGAGAGATTACTAAATGCTAGAACATGAAATAAAACTCACAGAATAATAGAAGCTGGGACAGTGTTTATCTCAAGGACCATGCTCTGATACCAATTGTGGCGACTGGGTTTTTTCTAACTTAAATTATTATAAGTTTGGGTTCAAATTGAAAGATTATAAAATTTAGGATCTGGTTGAAATCGAACAATCAATACAATTCTCGACTGAATTGCAAAAGAGAAGAAATTTCATTCATAGAACTGGAAAACAGATTTGTTCATATAATTACACGGAATTCATACAACGTTTGAAGGTTTTTCAGATTACATCAAAACAAGGAATCAGTAATCTGCGATGGTTCAAAAACTATAACTATAATTCTGTACAACAAAAACAGAAGAAACTGAGAACAGAATGGAAAACTGATGTACACGATAAACACCTCCTATCTGTTTCAGCTAGCACCATCCAACTCCCTAGATCTCATCACCTGCACTCAAGACAACTAGTGAGCCTAGGGGCTCAACAAGTAAATTTGGAATAGCAATTACAGGAAATATAAGCAGAACAATATCTTTATCTGTACTGAAGTTCAAAGCTGAACAATAGCATACTGAATTCTGAATCTCGATAATCTGTAAACTGTAAAACTGGGAAATCATAACTGCACATGTTTGAAACCTTCTAAAACATTTTTCTTGTCTTTAAAATGAAGTATTACAACACTTCCTAGAGCTGTGATTATAAATCACCTTATGCTCTGTTCTTATTTTCAATCGAAATATGGCTTAGACACCTGTAGATAGGTCAAGATCGTTTGATCAAACTGTCATCTGATATCAAGAACTGGGAATAAATCCCAAACATCGCAATTGAAAGGTATGCAGTTCGTCAACCACAACATGGTCCCTTCCGATTTGAAAGGAGCACACTGGTTCGTCAGCCAGCGTCCTCACCCTTTCCATTGGAAACTGTCTGTTTCTATGCCATAATCTCTAAACATTTTACTTCTTTTAACCATTCTATACTATCTTTTCTTTCCTCTGTTAAGTATAGTTTTCTGCTTTTAAAACTCCGATGGTGTTCGTAACTATTGAGAGTTCATGGGATTTCAATCAAATAAGAAAACTGGAATCAGCTCGGAGTATGAACAATACGTAAGAGTATCAGCTTAGAACAGAAACTAAGAACTGGGCTGTTTGGTCAACTCAGATTAGGAAAAGTCAACATAACATAAATGAACAGTTCATATTACGATGGTCAAACAAGGTCAACTCAGCTCAGACCACAAAAACAGATTAGAACATGAAACAGTTCAGAGAAAGAAAACAGACCGTGACTTAAAAATCAGCTCTAGGAAAGAAACATATCACAGAAAATGAACAGCTCTGGAAAATAGATCACGAACTTAGCTTCAAATACCACAGCTTAGAAGATTTCCTTAGTCTGAAGGAATCGAAAACATCTAAGGAAAATTCCAAAAAGAAGAATGACTAAGCTACCTGTAAACTACTAAGGCAAAAATACCCAAAATTCTTGTAAGCTGTTTGTGAGACCTGAAATTTAATAAAAGATTAATTGTTGGATTAATCGAATTTTTGAGGAATTCTGGGTGTTCGGAATTCAATTTTAAGGTTTTGTTTGCATTTTCGGGTCAGAAATCACATTTAGAACAATTCTGGAAATTTTGGAATTTTCGAGTTTGAAATCTGATTTGGTGAGAAATCTGAACTGTTGGTGAAATCTGCTCGGTTTTTGTGAAATCTGGACGCTTGGTGTTGCGGCGCGTTTTGTAGCGAGAGGGATCAATACGACGTCGTTTTCGTGAGGTCTGGATGTCGCATAGTTAGGAGAGATCTGTTGCGCTTGTATATAGAGATCTGCCCCGCGTGTTTTTGTGTTGAGCGCTATACGATGTCGTTTAGATAAGTTGCTACGGCGCCATTTTGGTGAACGCTTGAGGGAGAGATCTGTTTTGTGAGTTTAGCGTTCGAGTGATCAGATTTCAGCGATCAGCTTTTAGCGTTTTGTATTTCAGATTTCTCCAGCGTTTGTGTTTAGCGTTCCAGACTTCACCATGGTGCTGTGCGATGTCGTTTTAGCGTTAGCTCTATTTTCCAGCGTACGGCGCCATTTTGGTGAACGCTTGAGGGAGAGATCTGTTTTGTGAGTTTAGCGTTCGAGTGATCAGATTTCAGCGATCAGCTTTTAGCGTTTTGTATTTCAGATTTCTCCAGCGTTTGTGTTTAGCGTTCCAGACTTCACCATGGTGCTGTGCGATGTCGTTTTAGCGTTAGCTCTATTTTCCAGCGTTTAGTTTGTTGTTCAGATTTCACCGCGGTTTTGAGTAATGTAGCGTTTAGCGTTTTTGGCCTACAGATTTCTTCGTGGTTTTGGAGCGAGCGATGGCTTGTGAGATTTGTTTCTGTCGGTGCCTAATTAATCAGATTTCAGGAGTGTATTTATATTAGAAGTGTTGGCCTTCTATTATTTGATCAGATCCCATACTTAGCAAATTTTCTCCCGACTTTCGTTCTTCGCTTCAAACCCTCGGGTACTGTTCATCGTGAGCTTCTCCGGCGATTTCCCGTCGATTCCGGCCACCGTTCTTCACGTTTGAGGTAGCGTTGGACTCCTCTCAAAAAGCTCTTTCATTCCATACCGATTTTGGAGGCTGTCGTTGGCTGGGACAAAAGCACGAAGTTGCTATTTTCGTGCGTGTATTTCGCTGTTCAGGTAGCCGTTAGTTTTAGTTGTTGTAATCTTGTTCCTAGACTTGTTTTAAGCTCCCTGTTAAGTTGTATTATGGAATTGAGTGCTGGTTTTAGTGTATAGATTCCAGCCGAGAGCTTTTTGTAGTTGGCCGTGAGCTTTTGTTGATGTTTCCTGAAATCTTGCGTGTGTTTAGCAGGTTGGATTCATATTTCTCGAGGCATGAATTGCGGTAATTGTTGCACAGAAATTGGAAGGTACAGGTTGAGCTTGTAAATGCAGCGTGTGTATGGCTTGGATAATTTGTAGTTGCTGGTTGGTTGTGGCTGCCGTGTTTAGTTGCCTTGTGAGGTTGCTATTTTATGAAATAGCTGTGAATTATTGTCGTGTACAATTGCTGTTGTGCATATGATTTATGCTTATTGATTTTCCAGCATGTTTCATACACACATGCCATTCTATTCAAGCTATTGCAGCCATTGTTTCGTTGTTGTTGCTCTGTTTTCTTACAAGGATGCGAGGGCGAGCGGCGATACCGCACTCTCATCTCCCTGCTGGGTTTGTTAGACCCTATGCGCCGAGTGGTTAACTACCACACTTCATAGGTTGGGCAACGGCAGGTCGAGTTGTTTGATGCATCTGGTATTCGGGTGTGGTGTCAAGGCGAGTGGCTCATTACCACACTTTGAACACACCCCGTGGCCACTGTTGTTGCAGATTCCTTTGAGTTGTGCATCGAGTTCTTTGGCTCCCTTCCTTGGTTTTAGCCTCCGGTTGTTGTTCCTGGTCTCATGCATAGCATATGAATTTTATTCTTGTTGTTTACTGCTGTTTTATAGTTGCTCTCCGTATTGTGGTTTGACCCCATGTCCCTCTAGGGCTTGGTTGTTTTCCTTGCCTGTTGTGTTGTTCAGGTATCCCAGGTTATTCGGCTGGTCGTGGTGCTGACCCAGCTAGAGGTGCCCCAGGAGGTGGTTAGAGTATCCCAATAGCATATAGAATATTTATATGTATCAGTACAGTTAGCCAGGGGATGCCCTGTTCTTTTGTTGTAGTCTGTTATATTTGGTTGTGGTTGTTACCAGGTATCTGATACATGTTTATGTTGTACTGTTGTCGTGGGCTTGTAGCCTTTGTTGGTGGTTTTGTTAAACTGGGATATATATTTTGAGTATTGTTGTATTTTTAATTATATCGTTTTAAACCGTCAGGCCAAAAGAAAAAAAAAAAATTACTCGCTTTTTAGTAGCTTCCGTTTGTGTTTATGTGATTTTACTCTGTTGTGATCACGAGGCCTGACATTTTTGGTATCAGAGCTTAAGTTGGGATAAGCTCGATTTCTTTGATCACACTTGAGTCTAGGCACAGTGTCGTGTGTTGCATGTGCTTGACTTATGTGATTATGTACTCTGTTGTGATCACGAGGCCTGACATTTTTGGTATCAGAGCTTAAGTTGGGATAAGCTCGATTTCTTTGATCACACTTGAGTCTAGGCACAGTGTCGTGTGTTGCATGTGCTTGACTTATGTGATTATGTGCTGCATATTGTTGTGGTATCTATGCTATATTTGTTCTCTGTTGCCTTATCCTGTTGAGTGTATTTGTAGATGCCGCCTAGACGTCGTGGTAGAGGTAGGGGGCAGTTTGAGGAATCGGCAGGATATAACGAGGATCGGCATAGTGCTCCTAGTCGTACTCGTAGTAGACATGATGAGGAGGAGGAAGTTGGTGACTTTCCTACCCCTGTGGAGAGGATGGACGTTGTGATAGCGAGGTTTCAGAGGATGAACCCTCAGGTTTTCAATGGCGACGAGTCGAGCGAGGATGCAGATTCATGGCTTCGGAACATCACTGGTCTATTTGATCGTGTTCAGTATGACAACGAGCTTCGTTTGAGTTTGGTGACCCTCCAGCTTAGGAAGGGTGCAGAGCGTTGGTGGCAAGGTGCTTATAGTACTTTGTTGGAGACCGGCGTTGGGATTACTTGGGACAGCTTTTGCGAGACTTTTAGGCAGGAGTATGTTCCTGAGTCATATGTGAATGCCCGTGAGCGGGAATTTGATCATCTGGAGCAGGGCTTGATCTGTCCGTTAGTATGCTCGGAAGTTTTCTTCTTTGTTGGGGTACGTTCCGCACGTTTCTGGCCGGGAGAGGGCCAAGAGGACCAGATTCTTAGAGGTTTGAATGAGGAACTGTATCAGATGGTGCTGACAAGCAAACCCAAGACTTATGCTGAAGCAGTTGATAATGCTATTGATATTGAGGAGGGTTTGAGGAGTCGTCGTGCTCGTAGGCAGTTGGTAGCACAGGGTGGTCGTCCTGCTGGTCAGGGAGCACAGTCTTCGCAGTCCTCCGAGTCAGCCCATCAGCCCCAGCAGCAGCAGCCGCAGGTGGCACAGCAGTCTGGCCGTCAGAGGTTTCGACCCCGCGGTCAACAGTTCAAGAAGAAGTCTGGTTCTGGATCGTCTGGTTCTGGTAGCTCGAGTAGCAGTGGTTCTCGGGCTGAGTTTTGTGGTTTTTGTGGTGGCAAGCATCCTTCTACCCAGTGTGTCGGTGTGCATGGCTCCTGCAATCTTTGTGGTCAGTACGGGCATTTTGCTAGGGTGTGTCCGTCAATGGGATCGCATCAAGCCGCAGCCCCGCCTCAGGGTCGAGGAGGACAGTCTATGGGTCGTTCCCCTCAGTTTCAGCCGCCCAGGATTGGTGAGACTCCGTTCAGGCCGTTTCAGCAGCCTGGTCCGTCGCGATTCGGACAGTCGTCTCAGCCGTTTTATTCTGGACCTCAGCATGCTCAGGCCAACGTCATGACTAGGGAGCAGGCAGATGAGACACCGAGTCGGGTGATCGCAGGTACTTGTCTTGTTTTCGATTTTCCTGCACGTGTGTTGTTTGACACCGGTGCATCGCATTATTTTATCTCTGATTCGTTTGTCATTGAGCATGGTTTGCATACCATTTCTTTGTGCGATGTCGTGTCTGTTTCTACCCTTGGCGGTGTGAGCCTGTTTTCCCAGGAGGTTTTGTTAGATGGAGTTTTGAGATTTGGAGAGCATGTGTTGGTGGAAAATTTGATCCATTTGATGTTGTGGGATTTCTACTGTATTATTGGGATGGACGTGTTGTCCAAATATAGGGCCTCCGTGGATTTTTTCCATGGGATTGTTCGTTTTAGGCCTTTGTCTGGCGAGAAGTGGGACTTCTATGGCTAGGATTCTCGATCGAAGATCCCGTTAGTCTCAGCGATGGAGATGTTTAGTTTGTTGTCTTTAGGGAATGCTGGTTTCATGATTTACGCTTTGGACGCTTCTTCTTCTTCTCGTGTGCAGCTCAGTGACGTTCCCGTGGCGCGACATTTTCCCGATGTGTTCCCGGAGGAGATTCCTGGTTTTCCTCCGAGGCAAGAGATTGACTTCAGCATAGAGCTGGTGCCTGGCACAGCTCCGATTTCTCGAGCCCCGTATCGTTTGGCGCCTGCGGAGTTGAGAGAACTCAAGGTGCAGTTGGATGATTTGCTGGAGAAAGGTTTCATCCGACCTAGCATGTCACCGTGGGGAGCGCCCATTTTGTTTGTGAAGAAGAAGGATGGCTCAATGCGGATGTGCATTGATTTCCGCCAGTTGTACAAAGCGACTGTTAAGAACAAGTACCCTTTACCCAGGATCGATGATCTGTTTGATCAGCTTCAAGGTTCTGCGGTGTATTCGAAGATTTACTTGCGTTCCGGGTACCATCAGCTGAGAGTAAGAGATCAAGATGTCGCAAAGACTACTTTTTGTACAAGGTACGGACATTTTGAGTTCTTGGTTATGCCGTTTGGGTTGACCAACGCGCCTACAGTCTTTATGGATCTGATGAACCGGGTCTTCAGAGAGTTCATAGATCAGTTTGTGATAGTGTTCATTGACGACATCTTGGTATATTCTAAGACTCCTTTAGAGCATAAGGAGCACCTGAGAATTGTCCTTCAGACGTTGAGAGACCAGCAGCTGTATGCTAAATTCTCCAAGTGGATCTTTTGGCTGGATCACGTCGTTTTCTTGGGTCATGTTATTTCAGCCGAGGGGATTTCTGTGGATCCTAGTAAGGTTGATGCCGTTTTGAACTGGGAGCGTCCCAGGAATGTGTCGGAGATTCGCAGTTTCTTGGGTCTGGCTGGCTATTACCATCGTTTCATTGAAGGATTTTCTAGCATAGCAAAGCCGATGACTCAATTGACTCAGAAGGACAAGCGGTTTGTGTGCACTGAGCAATGTGAGAATGCGTTTCAATTGCTCAAGGAGAAACTGACTACTGCACCTGTGTTGGCTCTGCCGTCCGGATCAGGTGGTTTCGTTGTTTGTTCTGACGCTTCGCTCAATGGATTGGGCTGTGTTTTGATGCAGAATGGTCGAGTCATTGCGTATGCCTCACGACAGTTGAAACCGCATGAGACTCGTTATCCAGTCCATGATTTGGAGCTAGCAGCCGTGGTCTTTGCGTTGAAGATCTGGCGTCATTACCTGTATCACGAGCAATTTGTGGTGTACTCGGACCACAAAAGTTTGCAGTATCTGTTTTCGCAGGCCCATTTGAATATGAGACAGCGTCGTTGGATGGAGCTGCTAAAGGACTTTGATTGCGAGATCAAGTATCACCTGGGAAATCGAACGTAGTGGCCGATGCTTTGAGCAGAAAGGCTAGTGAGATTCTTGCTTCGTTGTATATCTCTAAAGATCAGGAGCATCTTAATACTACTGGTTGGATATTCTATCCGGCTGATAATTGTGTTGTGGTTTCTTCTTTCCAAGTGGAGCCGCAGATTGTTTCTAGTATTCGAGCAGCTCAAAGGACTGATCCTTCCATCCACGAATTGAAGTTGAAGGTCAGGGCTGGAGAACTTGAAGATTATTCTGTTTCTTCTGATGGTTGCTTGAGGTTTCGTGGCAGGCTGGTTGTGCCTAACCTCATTGATTTGAAGGAGGATATCCTTCGGGAAGCGCACTGCAGTAGACACAGTGTTCATCCTGGTGCGTGGAAGATGTACCATGCATTGAAGCCGCACTTCTGGTGGGCTGGCCTGAAGAGCGACGTTGCTGGTTTTTTCGCTCGATGTTTGAACTGTCAGATGGTTAAGGCCAAGAGGATGAGACCTGGTGGTCTGTTGCAGAGTTTGGAAGTTCCCCAATGGAATTGGGAGCACATAGCGATGGATTTCGTGATGCATCTGCCTCGTTCCAGCAGAGGATGCGATGCTATTTGGGTAGTTATCGATCGATTGTCGAAGTCTGCACATTTTATTCCCTACGGTATGACCTTTTTCTCTGAAGAAAATGTGAAACTGTACGTGGATTTTGTTGTTAGACTGCACGGTGTGCCTGTTTCGATCATTTCCGACCGAGATCCAAGGTTTACTTCCAGGTTTTGGAAGAGTTTGCAAGCAGCTTTGGGTACCAGATTGGCTATGAGTACCGCGTATCACCCCCAGACAGATGGACAATCTGAGCGAACTATCCAGACGTTGGAGGATATGTTACGAGCGGTTGTGATGGATTTTGGAGGTAGCTGGCAAGACGCGTTGTCTTTAGTGGAGTTTTCCTACAATAATAGCTATCAGGTGACGATTGTCATGGCGCTGTTTGAGGCTTTGTGTGGCAGGAAGTGCAGATCGCCGGTATGTTGGGAAGAAGTGGGGGAGAAGCAGCTATCTGCCCCAGACTTTGTGCAGCAAATGAAGGATCATGTGGATCTAATTTGGTTGTAATTCTTTCCTAGTTGTTGTTATTTGCTTGCTCAGTTATCTTGAACTATTGTCCATGTGTTAGGCGAATTTCTGTTTTGTTAGCCTGTTGTTGAGTTGTATTTTCAGAATTTTCGTTTGATTTCGGGGACGAAATCCTTTTTAATGGGGGAGAAATGTGAGACCTGAAATTTAATAAAAGATTAATTGTTGGATTAATCGAATTTTTGAGGAATTCTGGGTGTTCGGAATTCAATTTGAAGGTTTCGTTTGCATTTTCGGGTCAGAAATCATTTAGAACAATTCTGAAAATTTTGGAATTTTCGAGTTTGAAATCTGATTTGGTGAGAAATCTGAACTTTTGGTGAAATATTCTCGATTTTTGTGAAACCTGTTCGCATTTTGAGAAATCTGGACGCTTGGTGTTGCGGCGCGTTTTGTAGCGAGAGGGATCAATACGCCGTCGTTTTCGTGAGGTCAGTAGAGATCTGTTGCGCTTGTATATAGAGATCTGCCCCGCGTGTTTTGTGTTGAGCTCTATACGATGTCGTTAAGATAAGTTGCTACGGCGCCGTTTTGGTGAACGCTTGAGGGAGAGATCTGTTTTGTGAGTTTAGCGTTCGAGTGATCATATTTCAGCGATCAGCTTTTAGCGTTTTGTATTTCAGATTTCTCCAGCATTTGTGTTTAGCGTTCCAGACTTCACCATGGTGCTGTGCGACGTCGTTTTAGCGTTAGCTCTATTTTCCAGCGTTTAGTTTGTTGTTCAGATTTCACCGTGGTTTTGAGTAATGTAGCGTTTAGCGTTTTTGGCCTTCAGATTTCTTCGTGGTTTTGGAGCGAGCGATGGCTTGTGAGATCTGTTTGTGTCGGTGGCTAATTAATCAGATTTCAGGAGTGTATTTATATTAGAAGTGTTGGCCTTCAATTATTTGATCAGATCCCATACTTAGCAAATTTTCTCCCGACTTTCGTTCTTCACTTCAAACCCTCGGGTACTGTTCACCGTGAGCTTCTCCGGCGATTTCCCGTCGATTCCGGCCACCCTTCTTCACGTTTGAGGTAGCGTTGGACTCCTCTTCATTCCATACTTGATGGATCTATTTTTCCAGATCCTGATTAAGTTTTGAATTACACAAAACATGTTATTGTGTTTCTAACAACTATACTTAGTGTACAGATTTCAGATCGAAGAAGAAGATGAACAGTAGTTGAAGTCTGTCCAGTCGATGGTTCTCAAAGATAAAGTTCAGCAGCTAGTTTGGTTTATCATTGTAAACGGCAGCTGGATTAGCAATGGAGACGTCCAAAGTTGAGTCAGCTGCTCGTAATCAGGCGGAGGCCAAGTTGAACCAGCTGGAGCATAGTGAATCAGCTGGAACGATGAGGACCAGCTGCAAGCCCTAAAGAAGGAAGGTGGACCAGCAGGAACACCTATAAGATGAACCAGCTGGAACAGGAACTGTGAAGTCTGGTTGAGAAGTATCGAAGAAGAACAATTCAACAGAGAGCTACAGTGTTCAGAAGTAGAAGAAATCAGCTGTTGGATTGAAGCGAAAAGAAATCGAGATTCAGCAGTGATGACGTCAGCATATATTCTGGAGGAAGCAATGAGCAGCAAGGATGACGTCATCACAATCAGCAGTTGATAAGATGCGCAAGATCTGGAATCAGCGATGATGACATCAGCAGTGATGTCATCACAATCAGCAGATGCTCTTTGCGATGGTATGACCAGCAGAGAGCTATAGTGCATTCAGTCGAGAGCTTTTGAAGTTAGCGATAGCAAAACGATGTCGTTTGAATAAGTTGATACGACAGCGTTTTGCCTTCGCGCTAAAGATTCAGCAGATGGTCTTGCGATGATAAAACCAGCAGGTACTTCTTCTAAGAATGACCAGCAGTTGGTAGCGACAGTACATCCAGACGAAAGCAACAGCTCATCCAGTCGAGAGCTTCAATGAACCAGCTGTTTCTATGCATTCAGTCACAAGATGTTGTACCAGTCGCAAGCAAGCTTCAGCGCTATGAATCCAGTCGCAAGCATTTCACGACCAACGACTGGACAACCAGCTGCAAGAACATCCAGACGCAATCAACGCTCAAGATGGAAGAATCAATGGCTGAGATTAAGTCGTGCATATTGCCTGGAATTAAGGGAACAAGATTTGTACTATTCTGGAAAATAGTACAATTTACAGAGGAGCATTGCACGCATTTGGAAAGACGACAATTTGGCCTTGACAAGCGCAGAAAAGATTTGGATTCACTGTCTAACGGCTATATTCAAACAGAGGCTTATATACTTCGAGAAGCGCCTTTGAAGAGAAGTTGGTCGCTGTGAGGCTGTCGCAGAAAATACGTTGATTGCACAGTGCACCAGCAGAGGGAAAATGAACAGAAAGATGAAGCAATCGACCGCCATTAGAGAGGAGCTTTCACGAGAGTCGATTGCTGAGCTTTAATTAGCTTGTGTAGAGCAATTTCCCTAGTGTGTGAGAAACAGAGAGTTGAGAGCTTCATTGTAAAATCTCACACACAGAGATTCATTCACATCCATTGGTGAATGAATCTCAAAACCATTTCAAAACAGGTCCCATCCAAGCACGATGACGTTAAACTTGTGTATGTAGTTAGTCACACAGTTGCGGCTGGTGTGCATTTGTGAAGTCTAGGAGTTCTCGCAGCTGCTGGTTGCGGGATTGGGTCTGTACGTGTTGTATAGATCAAAGTCTTCTAGTAGTGGATCCTTCCGAGGTGGAAGAAGGGGAGATGTAGAACATTGAGGTCCGAACTTCCAGAAACAAATCTTGTGTATCGTTTTCTTTAAGCTTTCAGCACTTGCTTTTCCTTTAGCACGCATACACAGATTTCAGCACTTGCATTTTATACTTAGCATCGCATAATTCAGCACGCACCATTATTTCAGCACTCACGCATACAGTTCAGCACACAAGCACAGTAAGTCTCGAACAGATTTATGTGGAACATAAATCTGTTTGATTTGGTTTTAAAATATTAGGATTCAGTTCTGGTATTTTCCGCATGATTTTTAAATCATACCAGATCTGTCTCCGATGCTCTGTTTATTTTAGATGTTCAAGAACATTGAGCTATTGCAGCTCCATAGCAGCGCGCAAAATCTTTTAATCACTCATTTTAAATCCGCAGCTGCTAAGTTTCCTTCAAAAAACAGGGACCAACAATACTGATTTTGGAGGCTGTCATTGGCTGGGGCAAAAGCACGAAGTTGCTATTTTCGTGCGTGTATTTCGCTGTTCAGGTAGCCGTTAGTTTTAGCTGTTGTAATCTTGTTCCTAGCCTTGTTTTAAGCTCCCTGTTAAGTTGTATTGTGGAATTGAGCGCTGGTTTTAGTGTATAGATTCCAGCCGAGAGCTTTTTGTAGTTGGCCGTGAGCTTTTGTTGATGTTTCCTGAAATCTTGCGTGTGTTTAGCAGGTTGGATTCAGATTTCTCGAGGCTTGAATTGCGGTAATTGTTGCACATAAATTGTTAGGTACGGGTTGAGCTTGTAAATGCAGCGTGTGTATGGCTTGGATAATTTTTAGTTGCTGGTTGGTTGTGGCTGCCATGTTTAGTTGCCTTGTGAGGTTGCTGTTTTATGAAATAGCTGTGAATTATTGTCGTGTACAATTGCTGTTGTGCATATGATTTATGCTTATTGATTTTCCAGCATGTTGCATACACGCATGCCATTCTATTCAAGCTATTTCAGCCATTTTTTCGTTTTTGTTGCTCTGTTTTCTTACCAGGATGCGAGGGCGAGCGGCGATACCGCACTCTCATCTCCCTGCTGGGTTTGTTAGCCCCTATGCGCCAAGTGGTTAACTACCACAGTTCATAGGTTGGGCAACGGCAGGCCGAGTTGTTTGATGCATCTGGTATTCGGGTGTGGTGTCAAGGCGAGTGGCTCATTACCACACTTTGAACACACCCCGTGGCCACTGTTGTTGCAGATTCCGTTGAGCTGTGCATTTTGTTATTTGGCTCCCTTCCTTGGTTGTAGCCTCCGGTTGTTGTTCCTGGTCTCATGCATTGCATCTGCATTTTATTCTTGCTGTTTACTACTGTTTTATAGTTGCTCTCCGTACTGGGGTTTGACCCCATGTCCCTCTGGGGCTTGGTTGTTTTCCTTGCCTGTTGTGTTGTTCAGGTTTCCCAAGTTATTCAGCTGGTCGTGGTGCTGACCCAGCTAGAGGTGCCCCAGGAGGTGGTTAGAGTATCCCAGTAGCATATAGCATATTTATATGTATCAGTACAGTTAGCCAGGGGATGACCTGTGCTTTTGTTGTAGTCTTTTATATTCGGTTGTGGTTGTTACCAGGTATCTGATACATGTTTATGTTGTACTGTTGTCATGGGCTTATAGCCTTTGTTGGTGGTTTTGTTAAACTGGGATATCTATTTTGAGTATTTTTGTATTTTTAATTATATCATTTTAAACCGTCAGGCCAAAAGGAAAAAAAAAACTTTACCCGCTTTTTAGTAGCTTCCGTTTGTGTTTATGTGATTTTACTCTGTTGTGAGCACGAGGCCTGACACTGCTTGTGAGCTGCTGAAAGAAATTCACGTAAACTTCTTGCGAGCTTCTTTAAAGAATATCCCAGAAAACTCAGGAAGAAACTGAACGAACATCATTAAACATTTTCTAACAACTCTTTTCTGAATCAAAATCTCAGCAAACCCATACTTTCTTCATAAAACATCATAATTTGAATTATGCGTTTGACGAACTTCAAAAACCTGTTCTTAAACCATTTAAAAACGCATACAAACATACAACAGAAACAATATTAAACTTCTT
This sequence comes from Dorcoceras hygrometricum, assembly GCA_001598015.1. Taxonomy (NCBI): domain Eukaryota; kingdom Viridiplantae; phylum Streptophyta; class Magnoliopsida; order Lamiales; family Gesneriaceae; genus Dorcoceras; species Dorcoceras hygrometricum. Next base: position 88,724 of record KQ999890.1, on the reverse strand, counting down.
GCGAGCTTCTTTAAAGAATATCCCAGAAAACTCAGGAAGAAACTGAACGAACATCATTAAACATTTTCTAACAACTCTTTTCTGAATCAAAATCTCAGCAAACCCATACTTTCTTCATAAAACATCATAATTTGAATTATGCGTTTGACGAACTTCAAAAACTGTTCTTAAACCATTTAAAAACGCATACAAACATACAACAGAAACAATATATGCTTTCAAGAGTGTAGCAAGAAACAGAGTTTACTTGTCTTTCTACGAAAACAATGACATCAAGCTTATCTGGCCTGGATCAACACACAACCGATCACTTCCTGTGAAAAGTTTTGAAACTTTGTTTGGTTTTCTTGCAGAGAGCACCGCTTGTGAAAAGTGTTTTATTTGAGAATGAAATTTGCATGAGGTGTTTTAACAGCTTTTATATGAAAATATTAAGCCTAATGATTGAAAACGTTTTCTTTCAAAAGTGCTAAAATACTTAAAAAGTGCTACTAAATTTTAACAACAACTAATGATGCAAACCGAATCATTTTAATTAAAAGAGGAAATAAATCGATTTGTTTGGACCGACTGGACAGCTCTTGCAACCGTGTCTCAAGTCTAGAAAAATCAACTTAAATGCAAGCAGATCACGATAGCATTTCAAATAGATCTCTCAATTCTTTAAACTTTCTAATTGTGGATTTCAAAGTTTCTGGGCGTTACAATTCTACCCTCCTTATTGAAATTTCGTCCCCGAAATTTACTTACTTAAACAAATTTGGATAGCTGCTTCGCATATCAATTTCGACTTCCCAGGTTGCTTCCCTTTCTGAGTGGTTTTGCCACTTAATCTTTATCATAGGGATATTTCGATTTCTTAACCTAGGGTTCTCTCTTAAAAGAATCTTCACCGGAGCTTCTTCGTAAGTCAGATAAGGCGCAAGCTGGATAGGCTTGTACCTTAATACATGGGAAGGGTTCGAAATGTATTTCCCGAGAGCTGATATATGGAATACGTTGTGAACCGCTGATAACTGTGGAGGCAACGCTAGATGATAAGCTAAAGTCCCAATTCTTTCCAGAATCTCGAATGGTCCAATATATCTGGGACTCATCTTGCCTTTTCGTCCAAATGTCGTTACACCCTTCATAGGTGCTACTTTCAAAAATACATGATCTCCCACTTCGAAATACAACACACGGCGACGGCTATCAGCATAGCTCTTTTGTCTACTCTGTGCCGTTTTCATTCGATCACGTATTCTTTTGATAGCTTCTGCAGTCTGTTCTATAATATCAGGTCCAATCTCTGATCTTTCACCTACATCATCCCAATGTATCGGTGATCTACATTTTCTACCATACAATGCTTCGTATGGAGCCATTTCTATTGAATCCTGGTAACTATTGTTGTACGTGAACTCATCTAATGGCAATTTAGAATCTCAGCTTTCTGCAAAAGTCTAGAGTACACGCACGAAGCAAATCCTCCAGTGTTTGAGTCACTCTTTCCGATTGTCCATCAGTTTGCGGATGGAAAGCTGTACTGAAAATTAACTTAGTTCCCATGGATTTATGTAAGCTCTTCCAAAACATAAGTGAATCTGGGGTCTCGATCTGATACTATAGAACTTGGAATTCCATGTAGTTTCACTATTTCTTTCACATACAGTACAGCGTACTTATTCAAATCATACGTCGTCTTTACTGGTAAGAAGTGAGCTGACTTGATTAATATATCAATAATAACCCACATAGAGTTAAATCCATGGAGTGTCTTTGGTAAACCCACTACAAAATCCATCGCTACATTATCCCATTTCCATACTGGTATAGGGAGAGGTTTTAACATCCCAGCTGGTCTATGATGCTCTGATTTTACTTGCTGACATGATAAACACTCAGAAACGAAATTGGAGATATCTCGTTTCATTCCTGGCCACCAAAACAGCTGTTGTAAATCTTTATACATTTTCGTTCATCCTGGGCGAATTGAATATGGAGTGTTATGGGCTTCCTTCATAATCTCATTACGCAAGTTATCAGCTCGCAGTACCCATAGCCTATCCTGGTATTTCACAATTCCTTCTAATGTAGTATAAATATTTCCACCTCTTTCTTCATCTTGCTGCTTCCATTTGAGTAGCTGATCATCCCTCGCTTGGCTATCTCTAATCCGATCTTTTAATGTAGATTGAATTGTAAGAACAGCTAGTCTAGAAGTATTCCTTTGCGTAACAACTTCCAGCTCAAATCTTTCTATTTCTTTTTCTAATGGTATCTGAACTAAAAGTTCAGCTACTCCCACCGCTCTTATACTTAGTGGATCAGCTACCACATTAGCTTTGCCAGGGTGATAGTTAATTACGCAATCGTAGTCTTTAACCAGTTCGAGCCATCTTCTTTGTCTCATTTAAGCTCCTTTTGGGTAAAGAATTATTTGAGGCTTTTGTGGTCTGTAAAAATTTCGCGTTTTTTCCTGTAAAGATAGTGCCTCCAAATCTTCAATGCGAAAACCACTGCTGTTAATTCAAGGTCATGCGTAGGGTAATTCTTTTCGTGAATCTTCAACTGTCTAGAAGTATAGGAAATCACTCTCTTATCTTGCATCAAAACAGCATCCAATCCTATCTTCGATGCATCTGTGTAGATCGTGAAGTTCCCTTTTCCTGAGTGAAATGTTAAAACCGGGGCTTCTATCAATGCCTGCTTTAACCTCTCAAAGCTGGACGGGCATTCTGGACACCAGTCGTACTTAAAATCCTTCTTGGTCAAAGACGTTAAAGGGACGGCTAATTTGGAAAATCCCTTTATAAAACGTCGGTAATAACCTGCAAGACCTTGGAAACTTCGAACTTATGATACACTCTTGGGTACAAGCCATTCCCTAACTGCTTCTACTTTGGAGGGATCTACTTCTACTCCATTCTTAGAAATGATATGACCAAGAAATACAACCTTTTCGATCCAGAATTCACATTTACTAAACTTAGAAAATAATTGCTTAGTCCTCAAAATTTTCAGTATCACTCTAAGCTGGCCAGCGTGCTCCTATCTACTCTTAGAGTAAATGAGAATATCATCTATAAAAACAATCACGAATCTATCTAGAAAAGGTTGGAATACTCTATTCATTAAATCCATGAACACAGAAGGTGCATTAGTTAACCCAAATGGAATCACTAAAAATTCGTATTGACCATAACATGTACGTCTGCATCCTTTACTCTAAGTTGGTGATAACCAGATCGGAGATCGATCTTAGAAAATACAGCAGCTCCTCGGAGTTGATCGAATAAATCATCTATCCTAGGGAGAGGATATTTATTCTTAATAGTTAACTTGTTCAACTCCCTATAATCTATACACAAACGCATACTCCCGTCCTTTTTTTGACAAATAACACTGGAGCTCCCCACGGTGATGTACTGCGACGGATGAAACTTTTATCCAATAAATCTTGGATTTGATCTTTCGATTCTTTCATCTCCTTAGGAGCAAGTCTATAAGGCGGCTTGGAAACTGGAGCAGCTTCGGGTACTAAATCAATAGTGAATTCTAACTCTCGATCTGATGGCAAACCGGATATGTCTTCTGGAAATACGTCAGGAAATTCATTCACTACTTCAACGTCTTCCAGTCTAATCCTCTTACCTTCCACTACTGATAAAGAACTAACTAGAAATCTTTGATATCCATTCTTTAAATAACTCTGGGCTTTCAGAGCTGATATCAGTTTAGGAGTTTTATCGAGTCTACCAGCTTGGAATAAAAATGGGCTCCCGCTGGGTGGTGTAACCTTGACAATTCTTTGCATAAAATATATAATGGTTTCATACATAGTCAACCAATCTATTCCCAAAATTAAATCGAACTCAAGCATAGGTAATACTATCAGATTTTCATAAACAATATTCTCCTGCAGCTTAAGTTCTATGTTGCGAAAAATATTATTGGTAAATAAATTGTCTCCCGAGTGAGTGTTAACGCAATATCCTACCTCTAATAATTCTGGTTGAAAACGTAAATCCTTAGAAAAATTTACTGATATAAAAGAATGTGTTGTACCAAAATCAAAGAAAGCTAAAGTGGGCATACTGGCAACAACAATTTTACCTGTAATAACCTGTCAGGCCTCATGCTCTACTCAGAGTTAAACCACGCAAACCAATAGCGGAAGCATACAAAAAGTGGCTTAAAATTTTCTCTTTAGGCCTGACGGTTTAAAACATATAATTTAAAATACAACAGTACATCATTTAAACAAATACAAGTACTACAGCATACAACCGAATCCCACAAGCACAGGGCATTCCCCGGCCGTCAGTACTAGTACATATATGCTATATGCTAACTGGGACACTCTATCCACCTCCTGAGGCACCTGCAGCTGGGTCAAAGCCACGACCAGCAGAGAAACCTGGGAAACCTGAAAACACATACAGGCAACAATACACAAGCCCCAGAGGGACATCGGGGTCAAACCCCAGTACGGAGAGCAATAAAAACAGCATAAGGAAAGCAACATATAAATATGCAAATGCTATGCAAGGGATCAAGGCTACAACCGAAAGCAGTGAGCCAAAGGATCTCAACAACAGCTCAACAGCAAGATCAGATCGAGGAACGATAATCAGTGGCCACGGGGTATACTGAGCACATGGGAGCTACCCACTCATCTCCAGTACACCGTACTGGTACTCTCAAATCAACAGAACAGGCACAGCTAGCAAAACAGAGATCAACAGGATAATGCGTGTATGCTAATGCAACAGCTGATATCATAACAAGGCACAAACGATAACAGCACAGAGCATACACAGCAAAGCACATAATCCATGCTCAATCCTAAGCTGTAACAAGTTCACATCCGTACCTCAATTCTCTGTGCAACAATTACTACATCAGATTGCCACAATGACGTCCCGAGCACACAGATCTACCACCTGCTCAATGGTAACACACAATTCCTCAGGGACCGAAACACAGAAAACTGCAGCTGGGATTTTACCAGCGCTAGTCCTGCCTCCCTACTCAACAGAAAGCTCTAAACAAAGCTCAAAGGCAGGAACTTTACTTACCCCAACAAGCTAGGAGAAAAATCCGACGCTTATGATAACAGACTACACAAGGGAGATGTCTTCTCACACCTCACCAGCTTCAAGCAAACGTCCAAAATCAATATCCAAACGAAGCGTCTCAGCAAGAGGAGTCCAACGCTACCACTCTCACTCTCGTCGGAGCTGTCTACCACCGGCAATCGAAGAAGATAAGGTTCGGTGAACAGTAGCTAGGGTATCGCGACAGAAATTGGAAATCGGGAAATATTCTAAGTGTGGAAACTGGATACTCAAATCGAAGACCAAGTCCTCTAATATAAGTCAAAGCTGATCACAGCTGAAGGAACAGTATCCACCAACACTTAAACTATCGCAACTGATAGTCCCGCTTGCAAACAGATCTTGCAACAGATCTCACTCTACGCCACAACAGCGATCGCTACTAACTCAAACGACGTCGCAGAGAACAACTGTCGCAACTGGACACGTCACCCGCTACTCACTACTGAACACTAACCAACATCTGTTCGCAACGCAACAACAGATCTCTCACACAGCTGACGCTAACGCAACTCACAACTGAGTCTTATTCGCTAATCCAAAACGTTGTCGTTCCAACTAATTCAAACGACGACGTAGAAGCACCCGCTACTGAAAGCACGCTATCTCACCACTGAACACTAACGACAACAGATCTCGCTACAACTGCTGAATCAACCACCCAGCGACAACTGCTGACGTCTCACTACTGAACACTAACCAACATCTGTTCGCAACGCAACAACAGATCTCTCACACAGCTGACGCTAACGCAACTCACAACTGAGTCTTATTCGCTAATCCAAAACGTTGTCGTTCCAACTAATTCAAACGACGACGTAGAAGCACCCGCTACTGAAAGCACGCTATCTCACCACTGAACACTAACGACAACAGATCTCGCTACAACTGCTGAATACAACCACCCAGCGACAACTGCTGACGTCAGTACTGCTGAACGCTAATATTCAGCGATGACCCATGCTAACTGCTGAACAGATTCCGCGCCAAACTCAATTTCTCCAGAACTGTTCTAAGGGCTAAAAAAAAACCCGATAGCTTCTCCAAGCTCATCAACGCAAATCTGATCTCAATAAAACCCGATTAATTAACTCAATTAATCTCATCAGCTTTTGGGTCTCACATCTCTCCCCCACTAAAACAGGATTTCGTCCTCGAAATCAATCAACTCCAGAACAAGAGTTCAAGATAACTGGGGAAAAGAAACACAAGCAACCAACTACTGGAACAAAAGCAACATTTACTCAAACAGATGCGGTCACTCACGCTACATCTTCTCTTACAGTTCCCACGTAGCTTCCTCTCTACCATGCTTGCTCCACTGAACCTCACCAAAGGAATGGTTTTGTTCCTCAGCTGTTTCTCTTTTCTATCCAAGATCTGTAAGGGATATTCCACATAGCTCAAAGTCCGATCTAACGCCACCTCGTCAGTTCTCAACACATGCGAGGGATCTGGCTCATATTTACTCAACATCGAAACATGAAACACATCATGTAAGGAGGACAAATCTGGTGGCAACAACAGCCGATAAGCCAAAGAACCAATCCTCTCTAAGATCTGATAAGGACCAACATAACGAGGAGCTAACTTTCCCTTGAGACCGAATCTCATAACACTGCATAAAGGAGAAACTTTAAGGAAAACTAGATCACTAACCTCAAATTCTAAAGGCCTACGCCTCTTATTCGCATAACTGGATTGGCGATCTTGTGCAGCTTTCATTCTCTGGAGAATCAAGTCCACCTGATCTCTCATCTGCTGCACAAATTCTAAAGAAGAAAGCTGCTTCTCCCCCACTTCTTCCCAACATATTGGCGACCTGCACTTTCTGCCATACAAAGCTTCAAACGGTGCCATTCCAATCGTGACCTGATAGCTGTTATTGTAGGAAAACTCAACCAAAGACAACGAGTCTTGCCAGCTACCACTGAAATCCATTACAACAGCTCTCAACATATCCTCTAAAATCTGGATAGTCCTCTCAGATTGGCCATCTGTCTGGGGGTGATAAGTTGTACTCATAGCCAATCTAGTTCCCAAAGCTGTTTGCAAACTCTTCCAAAACCTGGAAGTAAACCTCGAATCAAGATCTGAAACAATCGAAACTGGCACACCATGCAAACACACCACAAAATCTATGTACAGCTTCGCCATCTTCTTCAAAGAATAGGTCATATTGTAGGGAATGAAGTGCGCATCTGTCTATCACAACCCAAACCGCATCGCAACCTCTGCTGGAACGAGGCAAATGCGTGACAACATCCATCGCTATGTGCTCCCAATTCCATTGGGGCACCTCTAAGCTTTGCAACAAACCACCAGGTCTCATCCTCTCTGTCTTGACTTGCTGACAATTTAGACATCTAGCCACAAAATCTGCAACATCACTCTTCAAACCTGCCCACCAGTAATGCTGCTTCAAGGCATGATACATCTTCCTTGCACCAGGATGGACACTGTATCTACTGCAGTGCACTTCTCGCAAGATCTCTTCCTTCAAATCAATCATATTTGGCACAACAAGCTTTCCACGAAACCTCAAACAACCATCAGAAGAGACATTATAGTCTTCCAACTGTCCAGCTCTCACCTTCAGCTTCAACTCATGGATGGATGGATCAGTCCTCTGAGCTGCTCTAATGCTAGAAACAATCTGTGGCTCAACTTGGAAAGAAGACACCACAACATAATCCTCAGCGGGGTAAACCTCCAACCAGTAGTGATAAGATGCTCATGGACCTTCGAAATATGCATCAAAGCCAGCATCGCCACTTGAGCCTTTCTGCTCAATGAATCATCAACTACATTCATCTTCCCAGGCTGGTATTTGATCTCACAATCAAAATCCTTTAGCATCTCCATCCATCTACGCTGTCTCATGTTCAAATCTAACTGAGAAAACAGATACTGAAGACTCTTGTGTGATCTCACAATCAAAATCCTTTAGCATCTCCATCCATCTACGCTGTCTCATGTTCAAATCTAACTGAGAAAACAGATACTGAAGACTCTTGTGGTCAGAGTACACCACAAACTGCTCACCATACAGATAGTGGCGCCAAATCTTCAAAGCAAAAACCACTGCTGCTAACTCCAAATCATGAACTGGGTAACGAGTCTCATGCGCTTCAACTTCCGAGAGGCATAAGCAATGACTCGACCATTCTGCATCAACACACAACCCAATCCATTCAAGGAAGCATCTGCACAAACAACAAAACCACCTGAACCACACGGCAGAGCTAACACAGGTGCAGTAGTTAGCTTCTCTTTGAGCAATAGAAAACTATTCTCGCATTACTCAGTCCAAACAAAACGCTTGTCCTTCTGAGTCAACTGCGTCATTGGCTTTGCTATACTAGAGAATCCCTCTATAAACCGCCGATAATAGCCAACCAGACCCAAGAAACTACGAATCTCAGCAACACTCTTGGTCGCTCCAAGTTAATCACTACCTCAACCTTATTGGGATCCACAGAAATACCATCAACAGAAATCACATGACCCAGAAACACGACTCGGTCTAACCAAAACTCGCACTTAGAGAACTTAGCATACAGCTGCGAGTCTCGAAGCTTCTGAAGAACTAGCATCAAATGCTCTTTATGCTGCATCGGAGTCTTAGAGTACACCAAAATATCATCGATAAACACAATCACAAACTGATCGATGAACTCTCTAAAGACTCTATTCATCAAGTCCATGAAAACTGCGGGAGCATTCGTCAAACCAAAAGGCATAACTAGAAACTCATAATGCCCACACCTCGTACGAAACGCAGTCTTCTCAACATCTTGCTCACGGATGCACAACTAATGATACCCAGAACGCAAATCGATCTTCAAAAACACGGCAGACCCTTGCAACTGGTCAAAAAGATCATCGATCCTAGGCAAAGGGTACTTATTCTTCACTGTCGCCTTGTTCAACTGCCTAAAGTCGATGCACATCCTCATCGACCCGTCCTTATTCTTAACAATCAAGATAGGTGCTCCCCACGGGGACATGCTAGGCCTAATGAATCCCTTATCCAGCAAATCACTAAGCTGCTCCTTAAGCTCCCTCAACTCGCAGACGCTAAACGATACGGAGCACGCAAAATCGGAGCTGTACCAGGAACCAACTCAATGCTGACGTCTATCTCCCACCTCGGAGGAAAACCATGAATCTCCTCCGAAAAAACATCCGGGAAATGTCGAACCACGGGGACTCTACTAAGCTCTACGCTCGAAGAAGAAGATGCATCTAAGGCATAGATCATAAAACCAGCATTCTCAAATGACAACAGGCTAAAAATCTCCATCGCAGAGACTAAAGGAATCTTCAACTGGGAATCTTAGCCATAGAAATTCCATTTCTCGCCAGACTAAGGCCAAAATCGCACAACGCCATGGAAACAATCCACATTGGCCCTATAGCTAGACAACACGTCCATTCCCACTATACAGTCAAAATCCCACATCACTAGCCTGATCAGGTTGGCTAACAACACACTCTCGCCAAACCTAAGAACACCATTCAACAAAATCTCCTGGGAGAACAGG